>JABYQE010000331.1:0-15083 GCA_022376435.1 Amylocystis lapponica
GGCTTTGGCATTCGGAGCCAATTAGTTCGGCATACCAGTGGGGGTAGTCAAGCTAATTAGCTAAAATTACGTGAGGTCCAGGTGCACCTGCACTGGCAGCTGCGTAGTACCTCACTGCAGCAGATGTACTGGTCCTCTCGATTCGCTCAGATCTTCTAATCGACCTCTGCACACTTGGAAGGTCAGTCTCTTTATGTTCGTCTCTGACTCTGAGTGGAGTCTTAAATTATTGCACTGTCGCTTGCTAATACCGGATTTTTGAACACAGGCCATGCCGACTTCCCAAACTCCCCGCATATCCAGAAGTTGACAGGTTCCGGACGACATTCTGCTGGAGATCTTTCATCACCTCTTGGAACCGCCTGGCATCGCCATTCAGAAACGCGATACCTGGATCCCAGTGACATTGTCGCATGCCTGCAGCAATTGGCGTTGTCTCACACTCGCATCCCCGCTGCTATGGACGAATATTTTCCTCACGTCATTCTCCGATCCTACCATCCTTCACCAATATCTGGCTCGATCAAGGGACCACTCCTCCGCGTTGATATTGCCAGCCCAAGTAAAAGTCCACTCATAGATCTGCTGGCACAAACGTTGTCGAACCAAAGCCATGGGTTCGTTTCGTTCCATCTGTATGACTTCGACGCGGAGACCACAGAGCGAGTCTTGGCATTTTTCACATCCCCAGCCCCAGTCCTACGCAGCTGCACATCCGCCCATCTTTACAGGCGTGGGTGGATACCGTATTCGATAACTAAATGCCTTTGCTGAGCGATATGGATATCTTCGCTGACGGCGATGATGGTCCGATGCTGGCAGGAAAAACCTCACTCGGTTCCGTGTTGTGTGGACTATGTCGAAGCGGAGACGGTCCTGAACCTTCTGCGTGCCTGTCCTACTTTGGAGTCGCTGGACTTAACAATTGCAGCCTGATTCTGACGATACCTTCGTGACCCGGGGGGACACCCATGATACCTCTCAAATGCCTACAGGAACTACATATGCATTGGCCGGGAGTGGATGATATGACCATTTTCCCTACCTTTCCTTTCCCAACACAACCACCGTCAAAACCGGCTACTACCCGCACGACTCGGACGGACCTATGACAGTCTTACGTGACTGCGCTTCCTTCCTTGCGCGAAATTGTCTCCGATGTCGAAATGATCACGCTGGAGCTATCGCGGCGACCCCCATATCACATATGCGTTACTACCCTCCGGTCGGCGCAACTGGAGATAGAGGTACACACCCATCGCGTCGACCTTAACAATTGCGAGTACACTGGCTTCGGCGCGATGCCTTTCCCCGCCCTGTCCCACTTCACGATCCGCGATTTGGGTTGTTCGTTTCCTGAGCACCAATGGCGCCGCATGTTCCAACACATTCCGACCATCACTCATCTGGAGGTCTGCGCGAAAGATGCGATAACCTTCGCAGCCCTGCGCGCAATACGGATAGGCGCTACTGATGCGCAGGCGGTTTTGTGTCCCGAGCTGACGCACTTGGTCCTGTCGGGAGAGGTTGACAAGGGACAGGTCATCTACAAGGAGATGCTCTCATGCTGTCTCGCTCGTGCGGCGGCAGGAGCCCCGATGATCTCGTGCGAGATCGCCCTGGCGGCTCGGGAGGAAATTCCTACCCCGGTTCTCGCTAAATTGAATGAGATTGGAGTACAGATCACAGTGCGTCACAGACATTTAAGTTGGATGACAGGATCTAACATTTATTCTCTCCGCGGAATAGCTCGGAACACCTTCCTTGTTAGATATGACATCGATGTAGGAAGGTATATTTGCTCTTGTGATGGTCCCTCTTACCTCTGCAACCTGTGAAGAGGTCGCTGGGATTATGATGCTGATGGCTGCACTGGCGCGGGCCAACCTTGCTCGCAGATATACTCACACATGGACGATACCAAGACACTGTAAATGTAAAAACTGGGGTAGGTAAGTATGTACCGTAGATCAGTCGTTATATATATAAACCCGAGATCCAGGACAGTGCCGTTGCAAGTTTCCAGCACCTGTAAACAGCAAGTAAAGAGGGTTCAGTCATTTCAAGCCAGACACGCGCCAGGACGTCTGTCACGTTGTCCGTGTCTGTGTCCAGGCCAGGTTCAGCCCGGACTGTAGTCACATTTATGTGCACAACCATCAGGCCAAATCAGGAGTGTACTCTGACGTGGGTCGTAGCGGAAGACCGCACTGGCAATCAAACAGTTAGCCCAGGTGATCTCCGAGACGCGACCAGGTACATACCTTGGTGTAAATGGCATCGATGATGTGCATCGACTCTATTGAGTCCTCTGCGGTCCGCCAGTTCTGCGGCTCCCGCCCATGCACCTTGTCCACGAACGCCTCCAATTGGTAACGGTATCTGTGAGGTGTCGTCAGGGACAGGTGCATAAAATGGGCATATAGGGAGTGAACGCACGCAGACCACCACGGTGTCTCACCCTTCCCTTCCTTCGTCTTGTAAACTCTCTCCGACCGCGACTTACCGTCTTTTGTGATAGTGATGCGGTTGAAAAGGCTGGGGACCACATAATTGAAGATCTCAATGGAGCCGTGCTCACACTCCACCCGCGCGGTCAGTTTCGGAAGTTGTGGTATGAGCTTGAAGGGGCCCCAGCCGTCCAGAGCGCTGTCGATCATGATTGTAGCCGATCCCTCGTTTGGGAGTGAGAGATGCGCCTCTATTCTCCTATCGATATTCTCTCGCCGGCAGATCGCTTTGGCAGACTCGACAACGGGAACAGATGAGGTGAGATAGCGAATGACATTGATAGGATACGCTATGGACACCGCACATTGGTGAATAAGGTCCATGAATTGAAAGCAAAACTCACGGCCCAGGTCCATTAAGGTGCCACCACCCAAGTTGTAATCAAATCGGATGTCGTCGTCAGACAAGAACATACGCCAGATGCCGAACTGAGCTGAGACCTTGACAATTCTGCCCAACGAGCCCTCGTCGATGATGGCCTTGACGCGGTGCAGCGCCGGGTGGAACCTGTAAGAAACATGGATGTCAACTTCACCCTGGCCCAACCTAGGCATCACGAATGGTTGACGGACTGTGGTTGCCAGCACTCCATGAGCACCACGCCTTTCTCCTGAGCGAACGCAAACATCTTGCGCGCCTCCTCCTCTGTGTTGGAAATGGGTTTCTCACACAAGACGTGCTTTCCTGCGGCAATCGCCTTCATGGTCCATTCGTAGTGCAGACCGTTCGGCAGCTGCAACTCTGCTTCAGTAGTTTGTCAAGAGCATGGACTGGGAGGTCATACCGGGATGTAAACAGCGTCCACCTCCTCGTCGTTGATCACATCTGCATGACAGGTACCGTGCCGCGTCAATAGAGCTGCCGAGTAAGCATACAATGGAATGAAACATACCCTGGTATGCCCCCTCGCCAGAGTAGACCTTCGGAATGTCCCACTTCTTCGCAAACGCAGTTGCGCGCTGAGGGGCGCGTGCACCTACCGCTGTCAGTACTGCCTCATCGTAGCCTTGGATGGGCCTGAGAAGTGCATTGGGTGCGATGCGGGCCGCGCCAAGGAGCCCGAAGTGCAACTTGGGCCGGGGTGCGGACTCGCCAGGTGGGGAGTTGTCCTATAGCTAGACAGGATTAGTCGCGACCGCGGCTGTGCGCATGCACACACACCTTCTTTGCACTCTTGCCACGGGACGAAAGTATCGAAGCCATGACGATCGTGGCCTGCTGGCGGTAAGTACAAATATGATACTGAATGGACTACGCGGTAAGCTCGGGCCAGCTCAGGCGCCGCGGAACTTTGATGTTTCATGCAAGATGATGGGAGCTTCGCTTATGATTCCCGCTGGGGTCTACTCGATCTATATGTACTTGCATGTGTGAGGAGGAAGTTGACACGTTTCGACTGTGCAGTCACTCACGATGGCCTCTTTCTCTCTGGAGAGTTCTCCAAACACTGCCTAGGTTACTGCAACGCAGTGTATGTACATGTACATGAATGTCTGTTCGCTCGGGCTACGCTCGTAACATTGGTGCTGTAGGCGATCTCTATGTAGCCACTACACAGCACAAAGATGCTCCAGGGGTGGACTCTGAGCTTGATTTCCTCCCTTCCGGAGTTATGGATATTCGAGAATCACCGATCATAATCAGCACCGTAGGCCGAATTCTCAATAGGTACTGCACCTAGATTGCACTTACCTGCCGTCCGACTGAGTCCGTCCTCCGCTCACCTCGTATTGGAGGACTTCCAAGAGATAACACGTGCGAGCAACAGTGAAGAGCATCTTAGAACAGTATACGAGATTGCGCATGAGAAGGGACGAAGAAGTCCGGCTCGCAGAAAGGACACCTGGAATTATCCGTAGTGAGTACGATTCAAGTTGATAGTGCCCTCGTGTTCACTTCGCGCAAGTGCGTCCGATGCTTCCAAATGTGCTTCGATTCAAGACAGTGTTTACTTGGAAGGTCCGCAGCACAGAGTCCCTGAATCTTCTGGCAACAATATACCGATGCGATGCGTGGGGTCCACAGACATCCGTAGAACTGGTGCTGATCCGTAGGGTGTCAGGGTGCGAGGTATACAGCAAACCTCCATTGTTCTTGGAAAATTAGCCGTAAGATGGACTTGCGGAATTCTGTCGGTCGAGTGGAAACTGTTGTTCCGGTGGTGATATCATTCGTGTTGTGAGTCGGTGTGTCCTGAAGCGTACGAAGCCCGTCGGTATCGACATCAGTTCACATGGAGGCCTATACAATCTTTTGTCAATGTTGAACGTTGACCGACAGTTGGAATGTGTCGACGTCGCACAGTACGGCTCGTCGTACGAGCCTAGGAGAATTTCAATCCGCTTGACCCGAGACTGTATAGCGCACTGGAGCCGACTAGTCTTCAACAACATGATCGTCCATATCGACATCGGGTTCCTCTGCCTGCTCGACGCTGATATGTCCCGCTGGCCTCCACACACTACCCGCGGTGACCTTCCAGAGTCGAATGCGACCGTCGTTGCCTGCGGACGACAAGATCGTGCTGTGAGACAGCCCACTTCAGCGATCGTTCGACCACAATGACAAGTGCATCCCAGACGCACCCGGTGATATTCCACTCCACACGTCCCACCCCCGATCTGCAAACAAGCGTGATCAGCACTGAAAAACAGTACACAATGCAAGAGAACGCACTTGTGGTCGTCAAAGTCGCCCACGACGCTCGCGGCCCAGCGGCCGCCCTCCGCCTCGTCCTCGCCATCCTGCTCGTCGCTCGACGTTGGCGGCCTCGCGCGCCAAATCCGCACGTGCCCGTCTCGGCCCCCTGTCGCGATCAGATGGTACGAGCGCCCGCATGACGGCGCCCACGCCACCGACGTGATCGCGAACGGCGTCGGCGCGTCACCGTCAGCGGCGGGCGACGCCTTTGTCGTGCCCTCGCCCGACAACGGGGGAGATGGATCGAGCGTGAGAAGGGTTACGGGCCGCCGCGACGGCGACAGCTGGATGATCTGCAAGATTCGACGCGACTGCAGTCAGACTGCGGTGTGCCGGTCACAAAATTCGCAGCGCGTACTTTTACTACGCCGCTGATCCCACAGCCCGTCGCGATGACTTCGCCCCAATATCTGTCTTTACACCACGATATGCACCATCCTCCGTCGGCCTGCGGGAAGGTATACATAGTTAGCATGCACATCCATATATGCACCAAAACAGTGGAACTCCATTCCGCGGAGTATATTTCACTGCGACATGTCAGCGCAGGGAGTTCGCCGAAATGTTGAGATGGGGCAATCTCAATCCTTTCGTCGCAAATGGCACGCCAAAAAGCCTCCGATTCAAATGTGCAGCATTGAACCGGGACTCAGGAAGCAGACTGCTACTTGCCTCTCGGTTTCCCAGTCCCGGCCTGTTGGGCTGGTTCTGCTGCTGTTGCTGCTGCAGTGCATGCGTGACGAATGATGCGGATGCGCCGTCGAGAGGCGCCAGCGATTGTGTCGGTGTGGCAAGCGTGACGGTCTGGGACAGAGATCCGGAGAGGGGCGATGTCGCGGGAAGAGAGAGGATGTCGACTTCCTCTGCTAGCTGCCAGGTGGTGAGCGAGGGCTGCTCGAGGCACTCGTACACACGGAGGTAGTTGTCAGAGGATATCATGGCCTTCCCGACACGTCAGTAGATGGTCCTTGCGAAGAGTGTGCAGACTCACGAGCTTCAGCCCAAAATGCTGTGGTGCGAACTCGACGGCACGAACGGTGCCCTTCGCGTCGACGAGCATCGCGCGCTCGACCCACCGCGAGCCGCTCGACGGCCCCGCCCCGCCGTTCGCCTGCGGGCTATCTGCATCGGTCGCGGGCACCTGTTCTCACAGGACGCGAGAACGGTGCCGAACTCGGGGTGCGCCCAGCTGACCTTCGTCACGGCGGCATCGTGCGCCTGAAATGTGCGTGCGGGCACACCATTCGACGGGTCGGTGGTGCGTACCGTGTCATGCGCGGCGGAAACGCACCTTCCAGTCGTCCTCCACGTTCCACGAGCCGCTGCTCTCGTCCAACTGCCACACCTTGATCCTGGCACCACGCAAAGGTTCGAAAGAACAGCCTCAGTGCGCGTTCGGGACTAGAAAGACAGAACACGAAGACCTTTGGTCGAGGCTGCATGTGGCGAGACGGAGGCCGTAGAAGTCGTAGGCCGCGTCGGTCACCAGGTCATTGTGCGCGTTGGGAATGAGGCCGGTTTGAAGCATCGCAAGAGCTTCGAGAGCTTCGAGGGTCAGCGTCCGACTCAGCGACGAGATATAAATGCGTTAGGACTCAGAAGAACCGCGGCGTCTCTGCCGTTTGGCGCTCCCAAGTCCTCGCCTGTCCTCGTCCTTGCGCTCAACCATCGTCGAACTCTGCACAGATTGGATATTGAAGCTTGAAGGCCAGTTCATTCATGACCCTTCTTGCATTGTTGTTTGCTGATAACGAGACATTTCCAGGCCATGTCAACTTCCCAGAACGCCTCGCCGTATTCAGACCTTGACAAGGTTCCGGACGACATACTGCTAGAGATCTTCCATCACCTCTTGAGTCCGCCTGACATTACCATTCAGGAAAACGATACATGGATCCCAGTGACATTGTCCCATGTCTGCAGCAATTGGCGTTGTCTCACACTCGCATCCCCGCTGCTTTGGACGAATATTTTCCCCACTTCATTCTCCAATCCCGCCATCCTTCGCCAATATTTGACTCGGTCAGGGGACGCACTTCTCCGTATTAATATCGCTCCTCCAATTATCAGTAACGTGGATCTACTGGCACAAACTTTGTCGAGCCAAAGCCATCGGTTCGTTTCGTTCCATCTGCACGACGTTGATGGGGACAAGGCGACGGAAGTGTTGTCATTTTTCACATCCCCAGCACCACAGTTGCGGAGCCTGCACATCCGGCCATTGTCTGACACGGACTCGCTGGATACCGTGTTCAATGATCAGATGCCTTTGCTGACCGATATGGAGATCACTGCCAATCCCAAGAATCTGCTGGCCAGGAGAAACCTCACTAGGCTCTTTATTCATGCGGCATATGTCGAGACGGACCGACTCATGAACCTTCTGCGTGCCTGTCCTACTTTGGAGTCACTGGAATTGGAGTGTCTCTCCCAGCCCGACGATGCCTCTCGTCGACTCAGAAGCAGGGGGACACCCGTAATTCTCCTCAAGTGCCTAAGGGAATTATACGTGCATAATTCGAATTCGGCAGATATGGTCATCCTGCCCTACCTTTCCTTTCCCAAGACGACCGTCGTCAAACTTGGTTACTTGCGACATTCGGAGCTCGTGACAGTCTTATGCGACTGCACTTCCTTGCGCGAGACTGCCTCCGATGTCAAAATGACCACCCTGGAGCTATGTCCGGACACACATTTCAGATACGTTAACCTCCGGTCGCCGCAACTGGAGATACAGGTGTGGGACCGTCACACAGCCCCCGAGTTCACTGGCTTCTCTGCGATGCCTTTCCAAGCCCTGTCTCATCTCACGATCCGTGATAACGGCTGTCCATTTCCTGAATACCAATGGCGCCACTCGTTCCAGCGCATCCCCACTCTCACCCATATGGAAGTCTGTGTGAAGGATGTGACGACCCTCGCGATCCTGCATGTGATAGGGACAAACGTTTCTGATGCGGAGACGGTTTTGTGTCCCGAGCTGACGCACTTGGTCCTGTCAGGAGATGTTGACGAGGGGCAGGCCGTCTGCGAGGAGATGCTCTCATGCTGTCTCGCTCGCGCGGCGGCGGGAGCCCCGATCATCTCGTGCGAGATCGCACTGAAGACTCGAGAGGAAATTCCTACGCCGGTTCTCGCTCGACTGGACGAGATTGGAGTACAGATCATAGTGCGTCATAAACACTTTTTCAAATTGTGGGATGTAACCTCTTTTCGCCGCAGAATCCGTCGAACACTGCCTAGGTAACTGCAAAGCCTGGGCTATGTTCATAACATTGGTGCGTAGACAATCTCCCAACTCCAATCCTCAAATTAAATTATTCATAGTACATTGACGCGTATACAGTAGCATTGTATCTAGAAGCTTTTTAACGCGACTGACGGTTTCAAACGATAGGTCAAGAACGGGCAAACCACACCTCAGGTGTCCTCTGGGAAGTCCAAGTCGTCCTTGGAGGATGACGAGAATCTGATCGGAGACAGTGACGGAGGCGCTAGGAAACAGCGCAAAGAGAGCACGAGGAGACCTGGCGTTGGGAGGTTCAGTGCGAGAAAGGTGGCGGCGAGCGAGAACGATAGGAAAGGCAAGACACATAAGTATACTGAACGTAACGCGTACGCGTAAAGCCTCGCCCCCGAGGACATGATCTGTGACGATCTCGTCGGTTTGGCCAGTTCTCCACTGGGGCGCTCCTCAGGCCTCAGACCTCACTCCTCCGTATGCTATTCTGTCTTCACTGTAGGTCGAAGGCCTCGAAAGAACGGTCTGAAGACGTCTGACAGACTGACGTGCACGCGGGAAACGAGTGCACAGCCATGTCACGGAGCACTGCAAACTGCGGTCGCCTAATCGCCGAGGCTGTGGTCCTTTGCGTAAGTGGCTCGAATATTGCTGTGGATTGGCAGTCGGGGCGCCACCAGAAGACGTCCCATCACGACGCTCACGCTCGGACTCTCGCTTGAATCAATGCCTAAGTACCATGGACCTGCTGCAATATTATACACGGACTCATGATGTCGCACAGGCACAGACAGTTCGATGAACATATCGCTGCTGATTGCTGGACAGGGGTAATACTGTTGGGATCAATCGATGCGCGCTCCCGCAACGCTGAAGACATTTAAAGCTTCAAATCCGGCAACGCAGTGCGACAGCGTGGGTTTATTTACCAAATCTCCAGCGCAAGATACCGATACGCCCGGCGGCCCTTAGACTTTATATAAAGTCGAGCATCAGATCCCTCCAGTACATCTCTCCCGCCAAATACGACTCACCTCAGAGTCGGAACACGAGCAACGCCACTGCAAGTCGGACATGGACAGGAAAGACGATTACCCTCCTGAGAAAGCTGGTTATTTCAGTCAGCAGTCTCTCCATGCCAGTAATGGGGCGAAGTCTTCGCCCGAATTGGAGCAATACGGACCGCCCCCGCCTGCGTACCACGACGTCCACATGGGGTACCCTGCCCCTCCGAACGGTATGGAATTTAGCTGCGTCGTGATAGTGAGCGATGGCTGAATTTGACACTGACCGTATGAAGATCGAGGGATGCCACACGGGAATGAAAGAGCCCCGTATGTACCACAGCAGCAGCAATACCCGCCGTATGCCCCGCCGCAAGGCTCGCAATATTACCCGCCGCAAGCCCCGCAATACCTGCCGCAAGGCTCGCAATACCCGCCACAAGGCCCACAATACCCCATGCAAGGATCACAGTATCCTATGCAGGGATCTCCCTATGCAGACCCGAAATCTGCAGACCCAAAAGCTGCATACGCGCCGCAGGGTGCTCCGTACTACCCACCCCAGGGTAGCCCGTATGCGACCCAGGGCAGCCCATACTATCCGAACCAGGGCAACCCATACCCACAAGGGTCCCAATATCCCCAACAGGGTTCTCCATATCCCCATGCAGGATCTCCATTTCCTCCTGGCCCCAGCGCCCACCCACTCACTAACAGCCCATTCGCCCCCGGACCATCTGGCGGGGCGCCCTTGGGGGCTCCTCCCACTCAACAAACGAGTCAAGATCGACTGAAGGGATTCGCGCCGGGGCAGAGCGTCGCGCAGCTGCTCGAACCCCCGCCGGAGGCCTTCCGGCGCACGCCTCCGAGGCACCTCCCGTACTCACCATTCGAGCCCACCGTACTGCCCGGGCTGAGCACCCGCCTCGAGGACGGGTTCAGTACAATTCCGCCGCCGTACCACGGACCATACCACCCGTTCGCGACGCACGACGTCAACGAGGAGGATTGGCGGTGCTTCTTGAATCACGTTAAGCGCGCCGGGTCGCTGTCGCCCATGAATCGCATCATCGCGCAGGTTGCACCTATGGCGATGGGATTGTCGCTGCCAGTGGGTGCGTCGTCGGTGCGGTGTTTTGCAGTCAGGATGAAATTAATGTGATCTTCAGGGATACTTGTGTCCAAAGGCATCGAGACGCACATGAAGAAGGAGAAGGGCGGACCCGTCGGCGAGCTGGTGGACCATTGGAACTACGTGCGTGCCCGTTTATTCGCGAGCCGCAACGCCCTGACAGTGTGACCCGGCAGTATTTCTTCCACCCGCGCTGCATGCACGCAACACTGGCGCAGGGCAAGATGACGTACACGGGCACCGACAACGTCCCGCCTGACATGGTGGGCAGGAAAGGGAAAGGCTCGTCGCACGCCCGCGAGTACGACGACTCCTCTTCCTCTTCGAGCGACGACTCCTCGCGCGGTCGTGGTGGCATTGGATCCGTGTTGCAGTCGCGCAGGGAGAGAAAAGATGCACGGCGCCAGGCTAGAAGGAGCAGGAAGGCGCAGAGGCGTGACTTCAAAGATTCGTCGAGTGACAAGTGGCGGTTGATCCTGTCTTACAACCCACCGCTTCTGTAAGGGAACGCCTTGCGATGCATTCCGCCATCTTGTTAGATATCCACTCTAGGACTCGGATATGCGCAGTTGAAACGATTAAGTATAAGCCCAGAGTCGATATACATGGCAACGCTGGAACATCGATTGAACGGATACTAAGTACCTACCTACGGTACACACCAACTGCATATATAGCTGCATAGCCAAGGACCTGACAAGAAACTAGCATCAGTACAACGCAATTTCTAGGACGAATAGATGACATGTCAGAGAAGCCGGTGTTTTCAAATTCCCTCCCCCACGATGGCCCCACTCTATTCGGTCCACACTCACCAAGACGGTGCGCGCAAACACACCTGCCATACCAACAAGTAGCACAGAAGGGAACAGAACAGGATGTGAGGGAGGGCATTCAACGAATGGATGAACTTGGTTTCGTCCTAAGCGATTGAATCCAAAAACAAGGTGCTCACCTGTTCAATCCACATTATTGTGCTGTCACCAAAGTGCACATCTATAGAGGGGGTGTCAGCAGATGTAAAAGAAGGTACGAGTGCGAAGAGAGATCAGAATTGAGAGTTTTGGTATGAAGGTTGTCCACAAGAGATATGTTCTCTGTTCGGAAGCAGAACTGAATAGTTATGGTTCATCACAAAGCGGCGCTATACTACGTCGCTATGAAGGACAATAGAAGACCAGAGACTCACCGAATGCACACCACGAACGTCGACAGCAAGTTGAGATAAGTACGCGTCGACGCAAGCCGAATTTATACGCGGACAGCTGTACAGCTGGCGAACTCCGCCAAACTCCGGCAGGAGGTGCGCCCGAAAACTCAGCGGAGCACGATTTCTTTGTCTCCTACGGCCGTTGTGGTTGCGGGCCCGTGCGGCTTTGCTCGATGGCACGCTGGAATATTGGCCGAGACTGCTAACAATGGGTGAGCCTGAATTGCTTATTTTGTTTCCTCGCTATGAAGATTGTTATCCATAACATCTCGAGTGGCGATTCCTGAGCCGTACTCTTTACATGCATCACCAACTGAGCTTCAATCGTCTGCTACATTCTTGTCGACCTCATGCTGACTTCCAGTTTCTCAGATACGTAGATATACCCTACACTGCGCGTCGATAAGTGCCGCTCAGTCGACGCGTCGGGTTTAGTACGCTCACTCCCCCAAAGGCGCCTTAGATGATTCCTTCAGCAAGGTCATAAAGAGCTGTGAGTTTGCATTGCCCATGTCATTCTTTTTTGCCTGTGATTATTACCAATACTATACAAGCATATGTCCGATTCAGATATGAAGGACAACGTATGTTCGCTGAGGCTCCATGTTTCTTCGTTTGAATTATCATGTGTCAAGTCGTTCCCAAAACTCATGTCTTCTTTCGTAGTATGTTCGCCCAACATGGATTTCATTGCCATGCTCGTTGGTGACCCTCTTGTGGGGAACACATGATCTTCGCTTTGCAGCACTTGGGACGTAGTCGTTCAGCATGGTTCTGCCGCCATTCAACGGTGAATGATATGTAGATAGTGATGAGGCCAGAGCGCTGTTTCAGCAGCGTGTCATGCGGTCTATATACACTGTCCAATGCAGTTTGAGGGAGGCCAGTTGGCGTTAGCATCAAAAATGGCACAGTCAGCTCGGCCGAAATAGGATCATGGGCGGCGCTGACATGTCGGCTGTGACGAGAGTATGAAATATGCGGCACCCAGCGAACAGCACGCGCGCCGACCCGCGTCTTCTCCCTCTCCCACCGGGCCCCCGTCCTCTATCGGTCAATCTAGCCTGACGGAAAGCCTACGACCATCTAACGCGCGCCCAACGGATTGCTCATCCTGCAACGGGCACTACCGGGCAGACAGAAGTTGTATAAGTATGGCTGTCGACACCCTTGACGATCAACGCTACGGGGACCCCGCTGGGCAGCTTTCAACGACACTCCTGCAGCCCATGGAATCCTCACAAGGCCCAGTGGAAAGTGTTCCCCGCTCCAGACAGATGGCGTTTACGACCTACGACTCTCGCGACTCTACGCCTGACCCTGAATACCGCCGTGCATGGGGCGAGAAAGACGTCGACTTTTACGGCAACGGTGATACGACCATTGAACCGGACGTTTGTCAGGGCGCCGCAGGGCGTCTGCCTGAAGAGGTGTACGAACGCACGTTGACCTGGTGGAGGAACGGTATCCGCAAGATGCTGCTCCGGAATGTCGAGTGGGAGTCGGATGTGATTGCGGCCATGCAGGTATGTGACGCGCTGGATCGGTGTTTCGTTCCCTGTTCTGCGACGTTAGGCCTTTCGACGCGAGGATGCGCCGAAGCGAATCTCATTGTACCTGAGGGACCCTCCGTTGGATCCTTCCCTTAGTAGCGTTCCATGGAACGTTTACCATGAATGTAGTGCTCGCGACTTCACGCGACACGACGCTGTCTCATTTGCATCTAGTGTTTCTCATACCTTTTTTTTTTTTTTTTCTAACCGTGACCACTCATTTTGCAGGAGCGAGTGCGCCACCCCATTCTCGATGCCTACTTCGTGTACACGTCTTCTCTCGGCACTCATACCTTCTTCATGATTACTCTCCCCGCCCTTATTTTCTTCGGATACCAAGACGTCGCTCGAGGGTACGCCATCAGTTTGTTTTTCCAGTCTTGTGCCGCTCAGTCTAACCACCGTGTAGACTCATAATGGTACTCGCACTTGGGGTGTATGCGTCTTCCTTCGTGAAGGATCTCTTCTGCTCTCCGCGACCGTTCGCGCCCCCAGTGACCCGGCTCAGTACGTCTCTTTGAAATTGTTATGCCTATTGTATGATGATTAATACTTGTCCATCCAGCAATGGGAAGCCATCATCTAGAGTATGGCTTTCCATCAACGCACTCGACTAACAGCGTGTCTATTGCGCTGTATTGCTTCTCACTTCTGCGGCAATTGTCTACCACTCCCTTGGTTGCTGCAGGGTCCATATCAGCTGCGCTCGTGGACTCAGTCAATATCACTGCAGTTGAAAATGCGACCGCAAATGTGCTGGACCTCGCAGATGCCCAGGAGATGATGATTAGCTCGACGACTTATCACACAGTTGTTGGGATCCTGTTGTTCTACACGTTCTCGATCGTGTATGGTCGGTTGTACACCGGGATGCACTCACTCACGGACTGCGTCATGGGTATTCTGCTGGGTGCGGGGGTTTGGGCAGCACATCTTGTGTGTTCTGAACCACTGCATGCTTGGATACGCGATGGTGGCTGGGTCGGTGAGTAGCGCTGATTTCATTATGATGGTGCGGCTAACTTATGAAACCTCAGTGCCTGCGGTGATGGTACCGCTGTGCCTCTTGTTGGTGCATCGGCATCCACAGCCTGTGGACGACTGTCCGTGTTTCGAGGATGCCATTGCGTTCGTATCCGTCGTCATGGGCGAGGTGCTCTCACGGTGGTACATGCAACACAGTGGGTATGATCAGACATTCTTCGTGTCCGAGATGCCGGGACGTTCTTGGGCGACTTGGATGGACGTTGCGACATGGTGGTCCATCGGGGCGCTCAAACTTGTGCTCGGTGTGTTCCCCCTACCCTCGCTTATTCGGACCGCGCCGCTCACTATCCATCGCAGGGATCCTGATCATCTTTGCCTGGCGCATCTTTGCGAAGTCGCTCTCACACATGGTGCTTCCGCCCATATTCCGGCTGCTCGCGCAACTCTTCACACTGCCACATCGCCGGTTCTACACGCCTGCGACGGATTACACAAATGTACCCCCCGAAAAGGGCCTCCACCCGATCCCGTCCCTGATTGACCTTCCCGGCATGCTTGAGCGCGAGGACGAGGGTGCGAGCACGGCGCACCGTGGCCACCTCGGCGGTGGTGCTGGTGCAGGCGGTATGAAGCTTCGCACCGGGAAGGGGCGACTGGAGCGTGCGGCGGGTGCAAGTACGGAGAAGGAAAAGGTAGGACTATGGCTGGAGGAGGTCGCAGGAGAGCAAGAAGAGGTGGTGGTGCA
>JABYQE010000332.1:0-15009 GCA_022376435.1 Amylocystis lapponica
GTCAGTATGCACCTTTTATGCTAAGGCTGGGGGGGGGGGGCTGAGAGATCTAATGAAGAGCTATGCCTCCAGTAACTGACTCAAGCACAGAAGAGATGTCTTCTGCAATGGAAACAAGAGGCGCCATCACTTCACTTTGGTGACAAATGGTGCCTCAAGACCCTCCTCCTAGAACAGAGTTGGGGACATGTACAACTTGACATTCAAGTGCATACTTCCCTTCTTTGTATCAATCTCCAACCCCCCCACTCATACCATGTCATCCATAATCTTCACTATTCTCAATTATGATATCATTGATCCAAAGCAGAGTCTGAATTGGAAAATCAGTGTCAACAACACCGACATCACCAGGGTCAAAATGGGTTGGAGTGGTCTGAAGACGAGGCCTACCCAGGCCCTACTCAGCGATATCAAGAGCTGGAAACCAACACTCTGCTTGGGGCGGCTCAAGTTATCCGACATGGGGAGGCCATGGTGCAAGCACACCAACGGAAATAGTCCTGAGGTGACCACCATGGCCTCCCCATGTCGGATAACTTGAGCCGCCCCAAGCAGAGTGTTGGCTCAGAGGCTCGTCGGTATATCTCCTTCGGTGATGTTGCGGAAATAGTCCTGCTCACAGTATGTCCAATTCAGACTCTGCTTTGGATCAATGATATCGGAATTGAGAATAGTGAGGATTATGGATGACATGGTATGAGTGGGGGGTTTGGAGATTGATAGAAAGAAGGGAAGTATGCACTTGAATGTCAAGTTGTACATGTCTACGTATACATGGCGGCATTTGACTCGTAGGTGGCCACTGGCAGAACCACGTGATCAGCTGTTCCGCCTCCTCTGAGTCTCAGGCTATTACTGTTCTCGTCGCGACACACTAACATTCATCACCTCCACAGGACATGTCGCGCAACCCAAATCCTCAAACTCCCCTCCGCCGTTCAAAGCGCGGCCAGCCCCTGCTCTCCGACCCCACTCGTCTTCCTGCCCTTCACCTTGATGTTCTGCCCGATGCTCCGGAGGGTGACCCTATCTACTCCCGTGCAACACGTCCTCAGGATCTTTACGACGAGGAACTTGAAGCACAGGGTGTTCAGCAAGCGTCCGACACGCGTTTCTACGCACATTTTACCAGGAGAGACGTGAGGCTTGTGAAGCGGCAGCCGAGGGTCTATGGACACGCGTCACGAAGCGAGGACTCTGTGACCGCGTCGCATGAGGTATACGGCGTCGGGGACACCGTACTGGTGCAAACCCTGTCCAAACAACCCAGCGTGGCAATCATCACTGCTATATGGCAAGTTATACGGGACGGAGAGCCCGATGACGCCGGCGTTCGGGTTGGGGTGCACTGGTTCAACAGGCCCGCGGAGCTTCCGTCGATACGAGCCCGCAGGGAACATTTCGAGGTGAGCTTCGTGTCTCGAACGATTCTGGACCCAGCACTTGGCCAGCCTTGAGCCTGAAAATGGTGGCTATGGCACAGCTGCTCGTCTCTCCCCCAGACACAACACATTGCTAATCTCTCGACCTGTCTCCCTGTGTAGAACGAAGTCTACTACTCCCTCTCGAGCACCGCAATTCTCCGACCTTCACGTATCATATCATCCTGCACGGTCTCCTCCGCTCACCCCGCCGACGCACCAAAGCTCGCCACAAGGGGCAAGGGACGCAGCAAAATGACCGTCCAAGCATCGGATGTGCCCGTTTTCTTTTGCCAGTTCGCTATCGATCCGAAGCGCGGCATCTTCTACGAATTCGCGTGGGAGACCTTCAGGCAGGAAGCTCTAGAAAGCAGTCCCGACAGTGCTCCAGGGGGCGCGGAATGGAACCACGCACTTGCGTGGGACGTCCGCGTTGCGAAGGAGATCACTACCGAAAGAGCCGCAGGCCCCAGCACTCCGAGAAAAAGGGCCCGCACCGAGCCAAAACGCGTCGCCCGTCATGAGGACGTCCTGCCTGCCGTGGGACCGAGACAGACGCGGGCGACTCGTCCATCGACGTCGCGGAAGTGCAGGCGCTGATAGACGCGTCCGACGCCGAGTCCCGGCCCCCGTCCGACGCAGCAACAGAGCAAGACGACGAGGCGGCACCCGCGCCGCCCACCACCCCCGCAAGCGCAGGCGCGAGCGCGACTCCGCGACCCCCCGCACGCCCCGTACACCCCGCCGTGCGCGTACCAAGGCTGCGCTCGCGGAGCCCACGCCGCACTCCAAGGCCGCACTCCGCGCGCGCAAGCGCACGGCGCTCGCGGTGCGTCCGCCGCCGCCCGTCGCTGCGCTCGAGTTCGACCTCGACGCACATCTTGGCCCGGGGGCGCGCGGGGACCCGTGGCTGCGCGCGATGCATGTGCTGCATGTTGCGGCGCGCCCCGAGGCGCTGCCGTGTCGTGAGGAGGAGTATGGACGTGTGCTGCGCTCGGTGGAGGAGCTGCTGGAGGAGGGCAGTGGCGGATGCGTCTGTGAGTGGCTGGGCACGGGTTGTACGCGCTGGGTGGGCTGCTGATGGGTGTTGCACACGCAGACATTTCGGGTGTGCCGGGAACCGGGAAGACGGCTACGGTGCATGCTGTTGTGCGGGAGCTGAAGCGGATGGCGGAGCAGAATGTGCGTGCCGTCTGGCGTGCTTTAGGAATGTCGTTTCTGACGCTGTTGTGTTCTAGGAAGCGAACCCGTTCACTTTCGTCGAGATAAACGGACTGCGAATCCCGGAGCCGGCGGCCGCGTATGGCTTGTTGTGGGAGGCGGTATGCGGGCACGACACTGCGCGAGACGGACACATGAAAATCAGCGCCAACCAAGCGCTGAAGCAGCTTTCGCGACACTTCGGCGCTGGTGAGAGGGTGGGGCCCGGAAGTCATGCATGGTATGCTCCTGATCTACATCCACGGACTTTGCTATCTTTAGCTAATGTATGCATTGGCTATTACTATTGTCGGGCAGCGTCGTGCTGATGGACGAGCTCGACCAGCTAATGACAAGCAAGCAGGATGTCGTGTACAACTTCTTCAACTGGCCGACGCTTGTCGGCTCAAACTTGTTGTGCTCGCAGTTGCGAACACGATGGACCTCCCCGAACGTGTCATGACAGGCCGCGTGCGGAGCAGACTGGTGCGTCATTCACTGTCTGTACTAGACACGGTGCTCACAGAGCGCCCCAGGGATGATCCGCATCAACTTCCAGCCGTACACAACCCCGCAGCTTGAGAAAATCGTCACCGCACGACTGCTCAGTGCCAAGGAAGGGCTCGCGGCCGGGGCCCAGGATGTGATCGCGCCAGACGGCATCAAGTTCGCGGCGATGAAGGTATCGTCGATCAGCGGGGACGCTCGGCGCGTGCTGGATATCTGCAGGTACGTGCCGTGGCCCCGTCCCGTCCGCCCATCCTCGCTGAGCGCGCACAGACGCACCGTGGAGAGCGTCCACCTGCAGGCACGGACGGCGCGGACGGACGACGTGAAGGAGGTCATCAAGGTGATGCAGAACAGCCCGACGGCGGCGTATTTGCGCGAGCTGAGCTTCCACGAGCGGCTCATGCTCGCGGCGCTGCTCAAGTGCGTCAAGAAGGAGGGCGTGGAGGAGATCAAGTGGGGCGATGTACGTCTCCCTGCGTGCTGTCTTGCGACGTCCGTTTGCTGAGTGGAGGAGCAGGTGCAGCACCAGCATATCATATATTTGAACATCCTGTCGGGCGGGGATGACCCTGCGCGACGGCCGACATCGGGCGAGCTGCGGATGGTCCTGGACTCTCTGCTTGCTTCGCGTGCGATGATCTGCGAGGACGGCGCAGTGGTTGCGAGGAAGGCAGAAGAAGAGAAGAGGGTGGCGCTGAATCTGGAGCATGCAGAGGTCGAACGAG
Organism: Amylocystis lapponica; assembly: GCA_022376435.1. Classification (NCBI taxonomy): domain Eukaryota; kingdom Fungi; phylum Basidiomycota; class Agaricomycetes; order Polyporales; family Postiaceae; genus Amylocystis; species Amylocystis lapponica. The sequence continues at coordinate 3,860 of JABYQE010000332.1, forward strand.
TGCTCGGTGAAGTGGGCGGAGCACGGTGGAAGAATGCCTGAGCGTTTGAGAGGAAAGACATTTGTTGTAAATGACGAGGTTGTTCAGATCGCATCGTGGTGATGTTCTGAACATATCTTGGAGATCTCGGAATCTGCCGGCAGGGAGGATGAGTTCGTAAAACACACGAGTACAGTTGTGGCCAAGCTGTGGCCGCCCTAGTACTTATACTTGCACCCATTCCAGTGATCACTCGGCACACCTCTGCTTGTTGCGGATAACGAACCAAGTACCTCTGCTTCAAGTTGGATGCGCGCGCACGGCGAACTTGAGGGCGCTCGCGCTTAGTCGCAGTCACCTCATCGCGCACTTCTATGATGTTATTCATACTCAGGCTCCAACAGCGGCATGCCTAGCCTTGACTTCTATCGCGTATGATTTCTCACTCGATGCCAAAGTTGCGTGCTCTTTTTCCAGGGCTTCATTCGCTCTTGTCCCGTGTCGCCGCCCTGGAAAGGCTTGACGGCGAGTATCCGCGCGCACAGTCCTTTTTCCGGTGACTTTCTTCCTTTCCTATCTTGCCCAGGTCAAATGATGCAATTCTCAATACAAATCACTCTTCAGCCGATTTTTGCCTGTCATCAGCTTATCTTATAAAACTGAATGCAAACGTCCGTGACTTTGGGGTGGAACTGCCTCTGTTGCGATCCTCTCGTTCTGCACCCATGTCGGTCTCCTCTCTCAAGCTTGAGACGAAGGTCGGCCCTTGCGGAGCTACATCTGGTCTGTTTCCGCGGTGAAGCTTTGGCGGTATCAATTGACCACCACTAAAGGGATACCTGGGACAAGCCGCCTGAAGAGCGACGATTCCTCGCCAAGCTCGACGCGTGTCTTCTCACTTATGCAGCGCTCTCGTACTTCAGCAAATAAGTATCCATTTGGGAATTCGCGCGAGCACGGTGACTGATGCTCTTGCAATATACGTATCTTGATCAGCAAATGTTACGGTACGTATATCCCTCGTTTTTTTTCTCGCACTACTCGCTGACTATGTCTCAGAACGCATATGTGTCCGGAATGAAAGAAGAGTAAGAGAACTGTTGTCATGAATTCGGTCTGGTACTGACAGCAACCGACAGTCTCGGCCTGTAAATAAGCTTACCAGCTGCCCTCCTGCAGAATCTACTGAACACGGTATACAGACATGGAAACGAACTGAATTACATCACTACTTCGTGGACTGTTGGTTATGTGATCGGGCAGATTCCAGCGACGTGCGACAATCGTTGTCTACTTTTGGGCCAGTTGACTGATTGTTGGGGCTCACAGCATGCTCGTGACAAGGGTCCGACCGTCCATCTTCGTATGTCTTTTCGCTGGAGTACCGATTCCTGCCTAACTTCATCGCCACGACCCCAGATCCCATTCATGGAAGTCGTATGGAGCGTCTTGACGATGTGCCTTGCGGCATCCACAAACTTCTCCACTCTATGTGCGCTGAGGTTCCTTGTCGGTATGCGCTTCGCGTTTTTTGTACATGTAACTTGCTTTCTTACTCTTCCTTGCAGGTCTCGCGGAGTCTTCTTTCTACCCTGCGATCCAATACGTGATCGGAAGCTGGTATAAGCCCAATGAGCTGGCAAAGAGAGCTTGCATATTCCATGTGAGTTGCGCCCATTTCATAATGTGCTTTTCGCTTTACTGTGTATTTAACGTTACATAGACGGCGAGTGCTATAGGGCCCATGATCAGCGGTTTCCTACAGGCTGTGAGTTGTGGTATCTCTTCTTTATGTCCGTTGATACTCAGAATTGCATAGGGAGCGTACGACGGCTTGAATAACGTGTATGGTCTCGCCGGCTGGAAATGTGCGCGGGATAAGTTGTCTTCCGTGACATTGTTCTGACGGTATCTGCATACACAGGGCTGTTCATCATAGACGGCATCATCACCGTCCCTATTGCCTTACTTGGTTTCCTCATCATGCCAGGTTAGCCATTTCTCTCAGTGACCACCCAACCGAAATGTACCTTGTCGCAGACCTCCCGTCGAACACGCGCCCCTCAATGCTCTACACGCAGTCGCAGATCGATATCGGCAAGCGTAGGATGGAGGAGGTGGGCCGCAAGCCTCCCGCGCCCTTTACGCGAGCAAAGGTACGTCCTGTAATATGCACCATAGAATGCGTGCTGAGGTCATCCTTCCATCAGGTGCTCGGGTTCTTCAAGACATGGCATGTGTACTTTCTAACCCTCCGTGCGTCGTTGCTTTTGGCTAGCTCTGAGTTCGATGGTTGACATCTATTGGTAGTTTACATTCTGGTACGCGTTGTGGAGGACAAGTTGTGAAAACGCTTGACTGACGGTATGATGTAGTTCAACAATGGCGGCGGGACTTCTACTTCTATGATCTTCTGGTATGAAATTGAATCGCCGCCTTCTGGTTCATGCTATTGACGGCTCGGCTTGCTTTGTAGGTTACAAAGTTTCAACACACCGACGAAGACGGTCTACACAGTCGCGCAGATCAACACGTACCCGCTCGGGATAAATGCCATTCAGGTCGTGACAAGTCAGTTGTCTGCATCTCCTTTACTACTGGCTGAAAGCTGACATGGTGAACCAGCCCTAACGTGGGCATGGTGGTCAGATTCGGTTCGATCCCGTTGGCCACCCATCTTATTCGCTGGGGTCAGTATCCGATCGCAGCACATACAACGGAATGTGCTCATAGTAGCTGTGCTCTCTGCGTCAGACGTGGGCGATGATTACCAACATCGTTCTGGCGTCTACTCCGCTGTATACACACATCACAAGGTGCGTGTGCGATGCGACATCTAAAAATGTGCAGTGGATGCTGATCGATCTCGCGCCTGCATAGACGTTGGGTGTTCTACTACTTCGTGCGTCCGTCCCGCCTTTCATGTGCAGCAGAGTTTCCAGATATAACCGCTTCGCTACCATAGACTCTCGTACAGGGTGGACTGTCAGGAATCATCCTTACCTGGGCAAATGAGCTTACGGGGCATGACAGCGAGAGTGTGTATCGCAGCCCTTCTGTGTTGTGTTTCGAATGGGCCTGACGGGGAATGACAGAACGCTCGTTTGTCGTAGCGTCCTGCAATACCTTTGCATACGTAACGCAGGCGTGGCTGCCTATGTGCGTTGTCAGCTTACTCCGTTCTCCCCGCTTTGCGCTCATCACGGTTTACTCTTCCAGAGTGATCTTCCCGCAAGTTGAACAGCCTCGGTACGTCTTGTGTCCATAGTGAAGCCATGCTACGACTGAACTGTCTTCTCCCATGGACAGCGTGTTCAAGGGCACAGTAGCCACGGCCTGCCTCAACTTCTTCATGAGTGTGTTCCGCATCCCCTGTCGTCGCCAGAGCTCTATAAGTTAACTTGAATGTTGACGTAGTGGTCACGGCACTTGTTGTACGCTTCCTACAGCGCCACGACGAGAAGAAGGCAGCTGCCTTGCGGACGAAGCAGGCTCTGGCGCAGATGACGCTCTGACGAGGCTGATGCAGACCCTGATCTGAAGGGGATCGACACCAAGGTACGTACGGAGGAGTTGGCGGAGGTTGACAGGCTTTAGGAGCCGGCGTATACTACTTGTGTGTAAGATAGATTGCTGCGGTCGTCGGAACGTACACGGCCAACTCGAATGTAATGAATGACAAATGGCAATGCACCACAATGTGACGGCGGAAGAATTCTGCGTGCTGAAATCGAAACGGGCAGTTTACAGACTAAACACTGCTCTTGTTTAAGCAGACCAGGTCCCCCGAGTCCAGGAGCTCGTCCGGATATGCGGTCGTCGCAGACGTCCATTTGAGGAACGGTCGTCGACGCGGCATCGCAATCGAGGAATAAAGTACATCTGCACGGCAACTTGATATATCCATTTCTACAAGTTCCTCACATCATTTCTGCACATACACTTCGCTTTCTTCTTCGCCGCCGCCCTCACGCATACGCCTTCTCGGCCCACCCAGGGAGGATCTGTGCGTTCTCGAACGTCTTGTCGCCACGCACCGCGTTGGGCGTGCGCTGCCACTTCTGCTTCGCGAACGTCCACTCTGCCGCGCGCCGTCAGCAAATCGGATATCACGGCGCCGCAGCGACGTGAATGTCGACGACGCACCCTCCATCGTCGGCACGCTGCGCCCCTCCTCCTCGAACTGGTTGTGCGTGAGCCCGAGGCGCTGGAGCACAGGCGACTCCTTGACCGCGGCGAGCTTCACGTCGTTGTTCGGCCTGCGTGCGCACACTGGCTGTCAGCACCGTGCCCCGGGACGCGCACTGGGATGCGACGACGCGACGCACCGCGAGAAGTAGAGCAGCCCGAGGCGGTCGACGTGCTCCTGGTCCTTCGGGGGGACGTCACGCTGCAGCGGACGACACGCCGCGTGAGCATACACGCTGGGCGAGGGGGAGATGTAAAGGGCGTGCGACGCGGACGCACCGGTGGATCGTGCTGCGCACGTAGCCGCCGGTGAGGAAGGAGAGCGCGTCGCACGTGTTCACGGTGACGGTGCCGTCCTGCGGCTTGACCCACTTCCACTCGCCGGTGACGTGGTTGCGGATCTGCAGCGCCGCGACGGGCTGGCGGAAGAGCAGCGTGAAGGAGCCGAGGTCTGGCGAGCGGTCAGCGCGGAGCGGGGAGCTGGGGCGGGAAGGGGGACGGACCGGTGTGTCCCTCGACCCACTTCTTGCCGATCTTGATGTTCTCCTCGGGAGTGTACTTTGTGTACTTCATGTAGCGCAGGTGGTCCTGTATGTGACGGTGTCAGCGCCGCCCAACGCGATCCTCAGTGGATGATGCGCACCTCGCTCTTGACGTCGTACCGGTGGATGTTGGTGAAGTAGTCCTCGGGCAGCTCGAGGGCGAGGGCGAGCAGGACGTGGAGGGGGTCGAGGATCTCCGTGTGGAGGGACTGTCCAGGATGCAGTAAGTAATACGTTGAAGGGAGCCTAAGTGGAAGTATGTACACGCGCGAATTCCTCTATCTCTGGCAGGCGATCTTGGATGAGTTGGGGGTGCTCATGCGGGAAGTCGCCGTTGAATTCTGGAGAGAAAGAGTATTCAGTAGAGACTCAGAGGCAGCCAGAAGCGCCATTACTTGGAATGTTGTAGATCTCGACGCGGTCCCTCAGTCCAGAGACTGGGTCGAGACTGGGGGAAATTGTGAGAACACGACTAACAACTATAGTTGTGACGTACATTCTACGGCCAGCGGGGACATATCCGTTGAACTTTCCGTTCTCTGCAGCATGGGGTCAGTCCGGAATTCACGCACTGAAACCGGTAATGCATGCTTACCAAGCCCCTCCGGGGTGTACTTGCGTTTCTCGTCGAGGGGAAGATCGTAGAACTGCTTGCCGATGGAGAACTGACGGTTGACGCGCTCCTGGGATATGTTGAAGTTCTTGACGTAGAAGAAACCGTAGTCACGGAAACCTTTGACGAAGGTTTCGATGAGTTGTTTCTTGCCTTCGGGAGTGGAGAAGAGATTGAAGTCGAGGGTAATGAGGTCGGCCCAGTCAAGGTCTTCCTGTTATTAACGCGATTAGTATATGCGAGGGGTGTTGAAGTGGATATTTGTTGCCTTTGTCTCTGGGACGAAGTTGTAGGAACCGAGCTCGGGGACTGGGACTGGCATGGTTGGACACTGCGAGTGTGCAAACACGATAACGCGCAAGGCCCGGGAAGGCAGCCTTTTAGCATGTTGTAATGAGCTTATCGCGTGCTGATTCACCACGCCAGGAGTTTGGTACGAAGAGAAGCCGTCGGACTCGGAGGGTCACCTCATCTGCTGGGTGGATGGTGTGATTGGGGCCTATGAGATGGTCTGTCATGGGGCCTGGGCAGCGTGCGCCATAATTGTCTGTGCTACTGGGTGCGATGTTGCCATCCTGGCCGGGGCTTGCTCAGTTCGCCGTGTCCTGCGACGTTCTTGTTGCCAACTTGCATTCAATTCAATGACAATATTTAATCATTTCATTGATGATGTGGCCCGAGTACGCGCCCACGTGACGTATTACATCCACAGACGCGTCGCGACCCTGGACCCGCTGCAGAACATACCAAGTACTCGCTGCAGCGGTCACCTCTGCTCTGAACTAATCGACCATACAACGCTCGCGTATCCTAAAACAAAAGTTCGTGCAAAAGACTTGACAAGAGTGGGATTTGAACCCACGCCTGGATACCCAGATGAGAAACCCGCAGAAGCAGGCAAGCTTTCGCTTGAGTCACACGCCTTGGACCGCTCGGCCATCTTGCCATTACCAAACTAATGTCCATAGCTCGTCCTGATCTTGCAAGCTCCAGAGTATACACTTGTACAACACCCGCAGTCGACAGTCAGTACATGCCTATTGCAACAATTATTACAATGATTCTTCGACGTTCACCTCATCGCTCCTCTTCTCATATCCGTAGCGGGCCCTCACAGGCCGGGGCTACGATACCACACGTCCATCCGCACCACATTGTTGTATACTTCCCCCGACGCGAGCAGAGTGTCGCTCCCGGACGGCCCGCGAGTCTCCGGGTGTAACCACGCCGCAAGCGGCTCGTGGAACTCCAAAAACGCAGCCGCTGCAGAACACACCATTAGTTCCCAATAGCCACAGAGACGCATGAGAGAGCTTACACCCGGCGTCGTAGCCGTCGCCCTGCGCGCCAGAGCCGCCGTGGATCTTCTTCCGCGCCGTCTTCTCCGGTGTGCTGAAGTTGTTCGTGTAGAACTGCACACCAGACTCTGCGTTTCCCGCGCTTCATCAGCACAGATACGCGTGAAATAGTGCGGGATGGAACTGACGGTTCGTGTCGAAGGTGAGTCGCAGTCCGCTGCGCTCACTTGCGAGCTCGACCACCGCCTCGCGCTGCTCGTCAACCGCGCTCTTCAAAAGGTCCAGTGCAGGCGTAAACTCGGCCTCGGTGATGCGCGTCGGCGCAGCGGGAGTCGAGCGGGGTGAGAACACATAGAACTCATCTAGAGTTCGGAGGGCAAGCACGTCAGAGCGGGCACATGCGCAGACAGGATACACACGACGCACCGTACCCACTTTCAAACGCGTCGCCGATCTTCTTTCCCGAGTGCTCGTGGTGTGTGCCCTTCACGGGTGCAAGCGACCCAGCCGACAGAAGTTCGGTGTATACGCAAGCGTGTTGGCCGACTACAGACAGGCAGATCAACATGGGATGCGATACATGCGGATCAAACGCCGATCCCGGACGATGTCAATAAAAATAGGGCCAAACTTGCCTTTATCGTCAGCTTGTGGTCCTTGACGCTGAGGCCCTCCTGGAGCGACGCGTCGAGGTTAAATCCCCAGTGCTGTAAACGGTACATCAGCACCATCCGCGGTCGTCCTGCGCAACCCCGCACATCCGATCGACGCGATCCGATCGCGCGGGGGCGCCGCGCAGCAGATCGGGGAAAAGCCTACCTGCGTGAGGTTCACGGGCGTGACCGTGTTCGCATCTAGCAGCTTCGCGCGGTACACCAGCAGGACGCTGCCGAGATTGTACTCTCCGCCAGGTGCGGGTGGGCCCTGCGGCTGCAAAAGGCCAACGAGAACCTCGACGAGGAGACGGCCGGGATAGCCTTCCTCGCCGTCCTCGGAGACGCGGGTGTAGATGCACGACGCGGGGACCTCCGACTGAAGCGTCTGGAGCTCCGCGGGTGTGAACAGCTTTGCCGCGGAAGGGTCGAGAAGCGGCTCCCAGGGTACGAGGTCGAAGCCGGTCTTACCACCGTGAAGCGAGACACCGGGGCTCTCGTTGTGCTGCGCGGTGAAGGAGGCGGAGAACCCGTTGCGCGAGACCGCATGCGTGCCCGCCGGGACGCGATTCGCATATCGTCCGATGATCGTGTTGGTGTACTTCTGGACGAGGTGTTCCGCCGGGACCTCGGGCCCGATGAGGATGTCGTGCGTCTGCAAAGGTGTGAGTTGGGAAGGCGCGGGGGAAGATCGCGCTTGCCTTTCCGTCGGCTTGGACGAAAAGCCGGTGAAGAGTCAGGCCATATGGGAGGACCTGCGGGTAGATGAGCAGGCGGAGACAAAGAGATGAAGATGGGAGGAGATACCTCGAGGGCGAGACTGGGGGTGAGGGAAGGCAGGGTGAGGAGCATGGGCGTGAAGCCGGGGTGGCTTGCAGCGTCCTGAGCCATTGTGGATGGTGTGAGCGTGGAGAGGGAGAGAGAGTTGCTATAGGAGCTGGACGAGTCAAGGGACGAAGGAGAGCATGGATCTGGCGCCCAGCTTGCTATCTTATCTTCTTCCGGCGATGTCCTTCCGCTCGCACGCGACAAGCAGTCCATCTCTTCGCGCAACCTCGACGACATATCGCTCCTCTTGGCATACGCAGCAGTCATCTCAATACGAGCGACCAGAACATGGCGTCAGTCGGCGATGGCGATTGCATCACAATATGATAGGTGGGTGTGCTATAGCTACTTTTTCGTCTTTTTTGAAGACAGGAAACGTGACGACTCTCTACAGAATGTGTTCTATAACCGTCAACAGTACTTATTGACGATACGGTAGGGATTTTATGGCAACGGTGTGTGAGTATTAAAATAGCGAGGGCAGCCGTACGTGGTTCAGGCTTCGGAACTCAGTACGTCTACTTATCCCCCAGGTTCGATCTTGTATGCGCGACTGACCACCGTTTGAGCGGCCACCACAAACCACAGAAGGAGCATCCCAAGTGGACCGCACGCGGCCGCATAGCCCGCATCGAGACTCATGTTCGAGCATTCGTCTATCCCGAGCACCACAGCGCCCAGCGGTCCAGCCACGGCTCCAAACGACACCATGCACGGCAAAAGCATGAATAGGACTTCCATGGCCCGCTCTGCTGCGTGTGATCGGTCCGTGCGTCCTCGGCATGATCTGTCGTGCGCGGTGACCACACTACCAACGTGCGGACGCATAGTCCCAACGGCGCTGCGAACAACGCCCCGCCGACCCCGCCGACCGCCATCGGGTTCCTGCGTCCCATGGCCTGCAGATCGCCCTCGGGATGGCGCCCAGCGAGCGAAGAACTGCGTAGCCGAGCAGGAGTGCCACGGACATGTTCACCGCGCTCGCAATCACGGCCAGAGCCCCGAAGAGTACGTCTACGGCTACGGCGCTCATCCAGCGTAGGTACGAACCGCCAGAGATAAGTTCGGTACCTCGGGAGGCGAAGATTGCTGCCGTGGCGGCTTCTGGGAAAGATGTCGACAGCGATTCATCTGTATGTGCGATGGAAGGTGGTGGTATGCACGGCTGTTGTGGCTGGGGAGTCTGAGCCGTGGCACGACGGCGAGCGTCCTGGCAGACGCTTGTGGAGATGTCGATTGGACAATGGGTTGGGGAGTTACTTTCGAAAATGAGAACTGCAGGCTTTTCGCGATCTGGAAGGACAAGGGGATGTCAGCTGACCTCTAGCTAGGGAAGGGATTTGGCACATACTGATTGGGCTAAGTTCCACATGAGAAATGCCGATGATATTCCCGCTCATATTCGTGTTCAGCTCGTGTTTGGATATGCAGTCGGTGGACACGAGCTTCTGCGGGAAAATGACTGGGTGCTGCAGTCCTTATAGACCGCTATGCGAAGGTTAATAGGACATACGAAGTACCTTCATAAGACATGGGGGCCGTGTTGGCCAACTCCATGTTTTTTGGGCCTGAGATCATGGCCACTAGTCAGACAACTTGAATGTTAACCACGATCGAGGTACAACTTGATGGTTACCTATATGCACTTGCGAAGATCTGGAATTCCGGATGATACATGGCGTATACGCGTAGGCGACCTAAACCAACCCATTGATATATTGAAAATTTTTACTGTGGATCTGTGGTAGTGGCTCTATGGGTCATCGATATCCACTCATATGAGGGGCTGTGAAAACTCACGACGGCGGATGGCGGCCCCAGAGCGGGAGCAAGGTTTGATTCGGATAGTACTAGTATCCGAACATGCTCGGGCTGTGGGTGGACAACTTGAGGAGCTACCGATGACCATATGGATTCGACCTGAGGAGTTGAAGGTGAAAGGCGTATGATCCCCCTGAAAAACATAAGTCACGATTCCATCCTGGGACTAGACCATTTGGACCTATATAAAATGAAGGGACAGTGATCATTGTAGGCTACAGCTTCAGATATATATGCATGCGACGCACGCTTGGTGAAAGTCTATCATGATGGCAGGTGCCCGTGGGTGCCTGTGGGTCCCAGTAGGTCCAAGTTCAATGAGCCTGAGTGGCGGCCAGTACAAATGCCGAAAAACAAGTCGCATATAGTAAGTCTGTCACAATTGCCAGAGAACCATAAGTCTTTCACCGTGTTTCCTCTGGGTGTTCGTGATCACGAGGCTCGGACTGGCGCACGAATCCACAAATACGTAGAGATGAAGCACGCAGGATTTAAAACGTCGATCTCCAAAGTATTGTTGCAGAACTTGAAGGGTTCGGTAGATTACAGCTAGATGCTACTAGGACTGCCATGATGTCCGAACTCCCGAAAACGCGTACGAGTGAAGTCCACTTCTAACTCTTTATCTCGGAATGCCATCTACTTTCCCTACAATACCATCTTCCGTGTCATGCTCAACGCGAATGTAGCCGCCATTATACCCAGCAAAAAAGTCCCAAGTGCCCCCGCCCTCGCTCCATGCGCTGCATTTAACCCACCATCCATACGCGGCCCGACTACCGCGACGCCCAGGGGACCTATCATCGCGCCCATGACCTCCATCGTACACAGGAGATGTGAGATCGCGTTGGTTATGCGCATTTTCCACAACACGAACCCAACCAACAAAGCCGGCATCGAGGCTAGTGCGCCTCCAACTGCACCGATGATCATGATTTTTCTGGCGTTGGCTTCATATCCCGGGTCACCAGGTCGGGCGACGTGTAGGACAACGTCGCCCAATGAGAGCGCCATGAAGCCTACGAAGGCGCAGTGGGCTACAAAGAAAGCGAGACAGGGCACTGCAAGCAGTACGTAGCCGAGTATTCTGAAAATTCCCCAGGCGCTGGAGGACTGCGATAACAACCTCTCCACATCTGACGGAGATGTCAGCACAATGTTGAGACGACGACTCGTTACGCACCCGTGTGGTTAGAAGCGCTGCCAGGTTCAGCAAGAGAAAATCCCT
>JABYQE010000333.1:0-14902 GCA_022376435.1 Amylocystis lapponica
GCCTTCGATGTGCACCGGTAATGCAGAGACGCTAGGCTCTTTGCGGGTGACGTGGAAGCCCATTATCCTCCACGTCGCCTCGCCCGCAGACAGGTAGCGTCCGCTCCAGTACTCCTCGATTTCGTCGATGGCGTCCGCCTGATCTGCGTTGACGACTCGGTAGCGTGCCCGATCGGGTCCTGTGGGAATAAGGAAGGGAAGTGTTATGAGAGGTGTGGAAACTTACCCTTATGTATGTACTTGAATAGGTACTGGAACAGATGAGACGAGCTTGCTGCTTCGAAGTTGAGATGGCACTGGAATTTACGGAGGAGAGGGAGGCAGTGCGCAACAACCATTTCGTCGCCTTGCCGTCGCCGCCTGTATTGGACACGGCCTTCATGGTCGATCGACGTGGTCTCCTGCAAAGGTTTTGGATAGCCGAAGCGGCACGTCCTGGAGCCGTTGACATTTTCGCGCTGGCAATACTTTGAGAGAGGTGCGTGGGGAGCGGGATGGTTGTGCATCATGTACTTGCGCACGAGTTCGGCGTCTTGGGCATCTGAAGGTAGTTCTGCACTTATGACAGAGTCGATGGAGTCGGGGTGGCCGCAGTCGGTGGCATATTTAACGAGGATGTGGGCATGTGGTAGACCGCGCTTCTGGAATTCGACGCAATGAACCATGTATAGAATAGGGCCGGCATTAGGGAACATTGTCTTGAGGGCCTTCTCTAGGAGAGCAAGTTTCCGCTTGAATACTCGTACGACGACTACGGGAATGTCGGTGAAGTTCTGGCCGGGTTGGAGTTCGGACTGGATTTCGGGCCAGTTGGTGTTACATGTCATGGTGACGAAGAAAGTCGGGGCCCCATACTTGGCTGCAATCGCGAGGGAGTCCGCGATCTGGTCAGACGCCCAACGGTTTGAACCTAGGAAAGACGATGGCAGGTACACATTCTCATTCTCCGGGAGCGCAGGGACACCCATGAGTTCGGCGTCGCGCTCGCGAATGCGTTGCTGGTTCATACGGATGTAATGGAGGCGAGATTCGAGGTTCCGACTGAACATATCCACGACATATTCATTTGTGAGTCGGCCGAAGAGTTGGAAGCGTGGCTCTCGCAGTAACCTAGCCCGATAATGCCAGATCTGCGTAGTAGCGACGTCGGCATCATTCTCTGAGGCATTGCCTTCGACTGCAGGCACCCTGTCGCTGGTACCTGCAACACCCCAACCTAGCGTGGCAGAAGGAAAGAACAGAGGGTATGCCAACGGCTCCCATAGCCTGCTGACAATAGGGATAGACTGGGTGGTCGAATTTGTGCGCGCAATCATGAGGCGGCGTGCAGAGACGTCGGACATGGCCGTGTTCTCGTAAGACATGATTGCAGCGATCTCTGCTGTCGACGCTGAGTCATCAAGAACGAGCTGGACATTTGGACAGTCTGTAGCGTCGAGGTCGGCGAGGTTCTTCAGCTGGCGCACGAAGGGATTGTGGATGAGGAGGGCGGCACGCATGCTGTCGATCCAGGAAGGTGGCAAAGATGCGACAATGGCACGATGGGGAGCCTTATTGCTGAGGAAACCATCGTAGAGGAGCCATCGGACCGCAGAATTTGTGTGAGTGGGTCTGACACGGTGGTAGACCTTTCCTTGGATAGCGAGGAAACCAGGTGGTCCCCGAATTTCGGGGAATTGAGCTGTTGTTTCGAGGGAAGCAAACGAAAAGACGAGATTCAGGGAGCGCGACAACGCAGACACGTTAGGGTGGTGGACAAATTCGTCATATTGGGGGGTAATGGAGGCAAAGGAGGGACATCGTTCAAGCGCTTGCCTCCCTGCCCACAGCAAAACCCAGCAATCTCTCCTGAGAGCAACGCAATGCCACAGAAAGCACAGCGGTGTGCACGACCAGCCCTGAGAGCACCCCACTGCAATCGAGGGGTTGCTATACCTCTTATCATCCAAGGATTCACATTGCGCTCTCGTGCAGGCTGAGATGACGGGGCCATGGCATAGGACTGTAGTGGACTTGAAGAGCGGTGGCTTGTGCAGTAGACGTGCGCGTTTGAGTACCGTTATAGCTCGCAGAGCTGCCATCACTATAAGTGAGATAATGGATCAACATTACTCTTTTGGAGAGTGCACATACGGTACGGGGCGAATACATGATTGAGAGGGCCAATACACAGAGAACTTGTCGCGTTGTGGTTGAGTACGCGTGACAGGGATGCGAAGGGAAAAACGTGAACAGAGTCACTGGATGACGAAGTTGGCAATGGTGACGCGGCCAGTGCACTGAGTAGGTGTACATTTTCGGCATAGGCACGTACATTATCCATCTGCAAGAACGAGGGTGCACGACCTTGGTAGAATTCGGCCGGTGACGTTACGGTGAGCGTATCGCTGGGCGGATCTGCTTTAGTTCGTTGCTGTGTTGGAATCGGAGGGACTCATCGGGTGGAGTCGGTCGCCTGATGTTTGTTGTCGCCTACGCCCAGTGGTGAGAGATGTCGTTGGGAGGTGCATACTTTGCAGCCTTCGGATGTATAAGTCAAAACAGTGAGCCCGTAATTCCGGCAGCAAACCATTGCCGATATCACCCCATGGTGAGTTACTGTGCATATTGGCGGAGCTTGCTGTCTGACTACATGCCACAGGACAATTTACGTGTCCGTGCAGAGCACCGTGTACGCGCCATTGTTGAAGACACATATGAAGTAAGTCACTCACTTGTCACAGATAATGTGGGTCATGTCTTGACGTATGCGCAGTTGTGGGTGACAACTGCACACATGGGACCTAACTATTACCGTATCGTGAACCGTTCAGGCGAGGTAGATGCAGTGGTGTTGACTGTGATCGAGCTGCAGAGGCGGGGAGTACCACACGTTGTTGTTGTTGTATACTTCGCGCAGTGAATGCATTGGACATGTACACTTTGACGAGTGGGAGAAGTACTTGTTGTTATTGGGCAGGCGGAGGAAGGATGGGACATTGCTACGTTCAGCCGAGATTAAACGATACGTATGCACGTGGTGGTGTACACAGTCTGCCAAATGCGGCAATTGTGTTCACGTTGGAGAGGACATCTATTGGGCAAAGATGCAACGGTCCCGCGTGCATCGCAGTAGTAGTACAGTACAGTTTACGGTATGTTACATAGGTGAGAGCACACTGGCAGTACGGGAGCGGCTCACAAAGAGAGCAATGTGCTGTAGTGATACGAAGGGTGAGGTGTGATGCGATGAACGAAGTGTCGTAGTACTCACTTTGTTGTGTCTCGCAACGACAGTAGGACCTCAGGCTCACGGAGCTCACAACCATCCGTGGGCCAAGCAGTGGTAGGAGCAGACCCTCCGAAATAATGAGTACACTCGCCGCGGGCAGATGCCTGTGCCCGCGCAAGGTCATATGCTGTCTCTAGTCCACCGTTGAACATCATGATACCATGCGCTCCGCTCATGTATAACATGTATGTAATGCGGTGGAGCTTCGGGACACCGCGCGGGTCGAACTCGTCGTCTTCCAGGACATAACCAAGCCAAGCCGTGTGCATGAAGCGCAACAACGTGTATGCGAGTTGGCCTGATGTGAGCGTACTGAGCCCTGTCATCACGAACGACACGGCGTAGCGTGCACCAAAAGTCGCCCGTTGTGTAGGGGAGAGCACGGTCCATACGAACAACGCATGAACATCGAATATAGCGGGAGAGAGTGTGAAGGAATATGCGTCTGTGCCGGGCTGTGTCGACGTTAGGGGGCATTATATGGTAAATGTTGGGGCGTACAGTGAGTTGCGCAGAGAGCGGCATTACACTGTCTGTGATGCCGTCTCGGTAGACGGAATTGACTATGGCGATTATAGCTTGTTCGTGCGCTTCGTTGAAGACAACGTCGGGGTTTGCATACGGCAAGCCGTATTGAAGGCGACCTATCGAGGAAGGAGTGAGTGAAAGTCATTGCAGGTTGCATTTGGCGGACATACGACGAATGGCTTGCCGTGTAGATGAACGACGGAGTAACAGATAAAAAGTTGTGGGGCTGAGAATGACCGGCATTGTGTACAGCAGATGGAGAGGGAACGTAGGTGTCTGCGGCGACGTTAGCGGGAATGGAGCAATATATGTGTCTCTCGCACAGGGATGGAATGGTGGAGGCATACCCATAGCAACGTAGGCCATTCCGTGTTTGGGTGACCTGCCGGTGGGCCATAATGGATGGTGCATAATGAAGGACCCTTGTTTCTGTTGAATGGCAACCCGGAGAATGTACCTGAGATTGGGAGTAACGGACATGCCTTACGACGGACTGAGGGAAATACCCTTGAACACATTTCAATCAGAGACCGCACCGGCCTTCGCAGTTTCACATAGAGTGCTATAGGTTACTTCACATGCGGTAATAGGCTGTCGCTACTGCCACTAAGCTACTCCGTTGCGTTGATACTCTATGTCCTCACGAGCATGCTGATGTTAGCCAATCAGTAGGTAAAACGGTTTGGTTACAGTAGAGGTGCTTACCGAGCCGCCGCCATGGCGGAATGGACTGCACCGGCGTCCCGCATGGTAGGATCTGCAGCAGGCCAAGTGGTTATGGGGATATGGAATTCTTCAGAGTAGCAATTCTCCGGGTCGTTTTCGCTGGCAACACGAGCGTCACCATATGAAACATCAAGTCCTCGGTTGTAGAGCATAACACCTAAAGCGCCGCCATCATAAAGCAGGTAGGACAGGCGCTTTAACAGAGGGGCAGAGACTGATTCGTCTGTGTTATGCTGGACGTAGTCGGAGTAGACGTTAATGGAGAAGCGGCCGAGCACATATGCGAGGTGCGCTGCAGCATGGTGGTGGGGTGCCTTGACGTGAAACCCAATGGCGTAATGAGAGCTGAATCGGACCCTATCGGACCTGCGGAGGGTAGCCCAAACAAAAACGACACGGACACCACTGACCCCACCGGGGGGCGCAGGGTTGTAGAGGGGCGATGGAGGTGGCTGTACCACTGACATGAGGCGCACAGTATCGATGGATACAAACGAAATACGCACGGCAATGAGGGGAATAAGGCGGTCAACATCTTCATTTAAGCAGTCGGACCATGTGTCATTGACAATATCACCAATGCGTCTCGCGTTAATGTCGCTGAAGACAACATCATTGTCTTCCGCAGGAAAGCCGAGAGCTAGGCGACCTGTGGGTAAAGGGCCAAGTTCAATACTTTGTTGGTGGTTAGAATGAGTCGCCATACGTTGCACGGCACCACGTGTGGTGTTACGGCCAAATAGTAGGAACACTCGCGGAGCCATTGAACTCGATGAACGATGGAGGGCGCATTAAACGAAGTATGGGTGTTGCCTGCAGCACAGAGTAGTTGCAGACTTTGACAAAGAGCGTAAAGTGAAGGAATGACGTCGAGGGTGTGCAATGGTCGTCATGATGCTTGATAACTGCACATTTCGTACACCGTTCATTAGCGGTTGTATAAGGGACGACAACAATTTCAACTTAGCAACATCTTATCAGGCTCTGATAGGCTGCTAGCAGGCCAACATCGGTTGTGTGGTGACAGCCTGCATGGCATTGAAATGGTTAGTACGGTGACAGTATGTTGGGTGTGGCCGTTCTACCGAACGGCGACGTACCGTTTCCGACATCGCGATGTAGCGTGGCGTAGGGCGAGGGGTGTTCGCATGTGGCTATGGTAATGAGGCGAAATGTAGAAGTTCCATGATGGATGTCGTACCGCGTCTGCGGGCATATCCATGGTGAAGGGGGTGTTACTGAGAGGAATCAGCATTCATCAAAGTGTGCGGCTGATATGGTTAGTGTGGTGCATATACACTGATAGACTATGTTTGATGTATTTCATTACTTCTGTGCAAGTGGCTGTTCGTGCGAGGTACGCCGAGCAGCTTTTGGAAAGGGGCAACGTGTATTCGGGACGTTACAGTTCGAGGATGAGTTCGTGCGGGAGCCTTGCCATATGGGACTTTGGAGGCATATCGGGAATGGTTTGGATGGTGGCAATCAGCCATTGTGGAGCGCTATGGCGCACTAGTAAAAAAGGGTATGCCAGTGGGCAGTGCTTCAGAGGTGTGTGTTAGGCGATCATGTACGCACCGGTGAGCCCCAACGACAGCACGTCATCCGATATGATGCTGTGCACGCCGTTTGCTATACCAACACACAGTGGAGACTGTATAAACGAAGCCACGCAGGCTTGAACTTTGAAGAGGTGGTGCCAGACAGATGGAAGGAAATTCTGATGGCGAGTGGTGCAGGTGTAATAGCCCGTCGTTAGGATTGATATCGCATAATTTGGCTTAACGTAGGATGAGAGACGAAGTTTGGTGTGGACAGAAAGTGGTAATTTAAGCGAATAGTCGTGCATGGCAGCTACATTTCGAAGTTGCCTATTGTGGGATGCTTCCGCGTTCTCGATCAGTGTGAGCGTTGATCGACTTCGTCGAATACGGCATTGACTACTTAGGATGGTGTGGCCGTCACAACACATGCACCTCAGCAAACGATCATATTGTACATGGCTGAGCAGTGTATCGTATACATTGTGTAGTACAGTGTGGAGAACGATTCAATTCCTATTGCGGCGCTTGCCCTTCGCCTTCGGAGACTCCGTCGCGGACAACTCCGTTGTGGACGACTCCGTTGTGGACGCGGAGATGTTGTCGCCGTCAGGAGCATTGAGCTCAACGTAATCGTTGTCGCCCAGGGGAGACGACGGGACTTCACCCTGTTGTGCAAATGGATCAACTTCGTATGAATGTAAGGCAGGAACTGTGCTTACGGTTTGCACGGCGACTTCAACAAAGGGCTGCGCAGGAACAGGTACGCTAGGCTCGAGGGCGTTGGGCAAGAGGGTAGGGTGCAAGGCGGGCGGGTTAACACTACCGGGAGGGTTGCCACCATAAGTACGCAGAGAATTTATAACTGTTATACTCACAAAGCAGAGGAAGCAGCCGCCGACGTGGATGCAGCGGGAGACGACAGCGCGGAATTGAATTTGCGCCGCTTCGTGGGAGTCCCTGGAGAACCTGGAGAACCTCCTCCGGGTGGAAGCCCACCACCTCCAGCGCTGCCGGGGGAAGGGCCAACATTGAATACGATAGATTCAATGTTGATACTCAAACCACCTTCAGTGCTGACGCGAGCACAGGTACCCATGAAGTAAATGAACGAATTAGGGTTCGGGGCGGGCACCGTCTGCCAGCGGGGCGATCCACCGGGAAAAACACACCTGTATGAGAGAGTCAACAATGGATAGAAAAACGATAGAGGCATCGACAAACTGGACGCTGGACGGCTTCGCCTCATCCCGTACACGCTCGTGGACATCAACAATAAAGGCCTTCGATGTGCCATCGGGCAGAGGTCCCCACTTCGATCGAACAATGCCTAGTCCGTACACAAACGGGTATGGCATGTCAGGGATAGAAGCCTCGTACGTATCGGACGCGGGATCTCCGGGTACAGCGTAGACGGAGTACGCGTCGAGAAGGGCGGTGCCTTTGAGCGGGACGAAAAGCTTTGCAACAACGAACGCAATGGTGTCATCAGGGTGAGGGACGTCGTCGCGCGGACTGTAGACGCGTAATTCCGCAGGAATCATGTCTCCGTCAGAGCACTGCAGGGTTGTGGTATAGTAGCAAAAGAAGGTGGTGTTGCCGTTGCGAGTGCGGGCGGATGCACGGCGGCCAGCACCGAGGCCAAAGAAGCCGAATGTAGTGAAAGTAGACATTGGAGCAATAGGGGAAACGCAGTGGGGGGTGAAATGAAGGGACGTGCGGAGAGGTGAGTAACAGCGCGTCTTATAAAGTGGCATAGAGGTGCACGTGACGTTATATTGTGGCGTGGGCGAGACCCAATATGAGGGGCGAACGATGCAGGAGAGTAGTCTAACAGAAATAGGAAAAGTCAGCAATGGTGGAGTGACACGAGATGGCAAGATGCGGCAAGTAAGCATGCATACTTAACCGAAAATGGTAAGGTCTCATACGGGTGTTGCTCGCAGCGCAGCACGCGTTCGGTGAGTGCAGAATTCCATTGAACAAACAGACCGGAACTACGTACAGCGACAGCACTGGGCGGAAGACAAAAGATGTGCAGCGCAAGGGACTGACAGAAGCGGCGCACAGGCAACACGTAGGTCGCAAGGAAGCATTGGCGATAACATAACAGGGAACGAAGAATCACGCAACGACACCACACCCATGATGACATCTGTCGAAAACGGAGCGTGTTATCAGTGGGGGATAGGTCTTAGACAGTAGTTGGGGTGGGTACGAAGCTCGACCGCAGTTGTCGCTATGAAGTAGCGTTCTCCATCCTAAAAGGGCAAGGTGTGAAGTGTAAGCGCCTCATGCAAACACTGTCAAACAAAATGGAGGGATATGCTTTATTATACGTCTTATACATATCTATTCGGCATACCATGCGTGTTTTGCGATGTGGCGTCTGGGGGATGGGCAGGCACCGTCCGGAAACCGGCTTGGCCAGCTGGAGCCCCGCATTAAAATCAGCTGCAGATCAGATCGGGGCTAGCATAGTTGCCCCAGCATGCAGCGAGTCGGCCACACTAGTCGGCCTTTGAGAACGTACCTCCGACGGACGGCCATTCCGTATCATCCGCTCCTTGTCTTTCGCCAGCAACCATGGTGAGCTTGCTGTCTCGCTCTGGGCGAAACGGTTACTGACAGCAATGCAGAGTGACCCCGCTGCAGTTGAAGAGGCGAAGCTAGTAAAGCCCGAGAGCGCTGCTCCTACGTCCACCGCCGAGTCTGTCAAGTCGTTCCTTGCAGGGGGATTCGGAGGTGTTGCTGCCGTACTCGTCGGTATGTCTGGATTGCCGGCCAAGTTTGAGTGTGCTTGACGAGTACTCTGTCGCAGGACACCCCTTCGATCTCACAAAGACGCGGCTGCAGACGGCGGCTCCTGGAACGTACACCGGGGCAATTGACGTGGTAAGAAAGGCTGTGGCGCGTGATGGTGCGACAGGGTACGCATCGCTCACTCGACATACCACGTCTCCTGCTGATTCCTCACGATCTTCAGGTTGTACCGCGGCGTGGTGCCCCCACTCCTTGGCGTTACTCCCATTTTCGCGCTGTCCTTCTGGGTGCGCTATTTGACCAGGACGCACTGGATCCGTTGTGCTCAAGTTCATCACAGGCATACGACATGTCCAAGGCGCTCATTCTTGCTGCGACCCCCAACCGGACGAACAAGGAGCTCTCGATATCCGAGATGGCAACAGCCGGATTCCTCTCTGCGATACCCACAACGCTCGTGACTGCCCCGGTGGAACGTGCCAAGGTTCTCCTACAAGTGAGCGTCTTCCCATCTGGTCGTGTGACGGTATGACAAGTTACTGACTGTTCGCTCGAGATCCAAGGGCAGGGTCAGGGTGGCCCCCAGTACAACGGTGTTTTCGACATCGTGAAGCATCTGTACAAGGAGGGCGGGCTCCGGAGTGTGTTCCGAGGATCAGCGGCAACAGTGGCTCGTGATGGTCCCGGCAGCGCCGCGTGCGTATTCTCTTCTGCTTGAGGCTGCTATGCCTGACTCGACGTGTGCAAAACAGGTATTTCGCCGCGTATGAGGTCACGAAGAAGCTGCTGACACCGGCGGGCGCGTCGCCCTCGGACCTCAACTTGGGTGCTGTTATCGTCGCTGGTGGCACAGCGGGCGTGGCAATGTGGTCGATCGCCATTCCTCCAGATGTGCGTCTGCGTCTGATCACAGTGCCGAATATCCGCTCACTTGACGTGTACACACAGGTTCTGAAGTCGAGGATACAGTCCGCTCCCACGGGGACATACTCAGGGTTCTTTGACTGTGCCCGGAAAACGATCGCTGTGGACGGCGTGGGCGCACTTTGGAGAGGTCTGGGACCCGCAATGGCGAGGGTGCGTGCGACAGCGTGCTATAATGTTATTCTTCCTAATCATCGTCTATTTGCTGGTAGGCATTCCCGGCCAACGCCGCAACATTTGTGGGTACAGTCACCTACAATCTGCACCAGCAGGGCATTGACCGAACTTCATCCACAGTTGGGCGTCGAGGCTTCGAGGAAGCTGATGGACCAATATTTCTGAGATATAACAATGTATTGGTTGCAACGAATTTAACGGATACCATCCATTTTTCTGTGGTGTTCCACAGCAGTGTTATGGAGGGCTGTTGTGTGACTGAAAACTTACTGTAAAGCAATTAATGTTGATGACAACAATTCATTCACCGCATACAGTCTGAATTGCTTCCGCGTCGCGGTCACGTGCAGTGCGAACATTGTACGCCGAATGCGGAAAGAAATGCGGGGAAAGAAAGATGGCAGGCGCCTGTTGCCCTTTCTTGCTTCAACCATCTCTTCTCCCTCTGCGATACCTCTCTCCTCATCCCCGACGTTCACGACGTTTACGACAATCACGAGTATCCAGATATCTGCCACTCTCTAGCAAGTCTTACTTGACAGCGTGAGTACTACTAGTACTGCTTGAATCGCGTATGGTGTGATCGAGGGCTTACACGGACCAGAATGCCCCGCAGAGAATCCAACGAGTCCGACGAGACAATTAATAGGAGGTCTAAGAAACCTCGCGCAAAGTCGGCTTCTGAGTCTGTTATAGTTCTTACGCCTTGTCGGTCTTTGTGTGCTGACATTTTGCAGGATTGCACGCTATACTTCGACCTTTGAGACGTGGTCAACTTACCATGGATGCGAGGAAGTCGCATTCCAAGACATACCCAGAGACATGAGATTGGATGTGCGGTCTGTCTTCAACGTCAACGGATTGCTACCAAAGGAGTGGCTTGACGAGGTATGAGCCACTCGTCCCCTTACCAACGCAACGGCGCGACTTACCGAGCGAGGGAAATGATGGCAGCGATCGGCCGTTGGAATTGCGCTCAATGATCTCATGCCAGCTGGTTTCATGCAATTTCTGAAGACTGCTGGCAAAGCCTCCCCGGACCTCTTTTCCTCAAAGGTGCCAGCAAGCGATTGCAAAGAACTGCTTTCTGACCTGCAGAGCGTGTTCCTTGCATGGACTCGTCTCAAGAAGATGAAGCACTCGAGTAGGAAATGGTCTGAAGCAGATTACGTTGCGAACGTGTATGTTTGCGCTCTTGTACGAACCAACTCGTTGCTGATCCATGGTGAGAGCAGGTACACTGCAATCAGGAGCACTGCTGTGCAACAATGCGACTACCGGTGGGTCTACTCAGAGTGTATAGATATGCCAGATCCTCATTTGATATTCAGTGCTCAATGTTCAGTCTCTCTATCTCAGCCTTTGTCATGCCACAAGGTCTCCAGCAATGCGGTGTGCATTCTGAACAGCAAGACCGCATGTCCAGACGTAGCCATATTCATCCCCTCTCGTCTCGTCCTCGACCTCAGCCACAGGGCGCGTTCACTTTATAAGGTTCTCAAGGCGCACCGGGCTGTAGCTCACTCCGGCAGCGTCGGGGGCGAGTCCTCGTTCCGCTTCCAGAGCACACCCTGCACGAAGCTGCCCGACACTCCTGGGTTTGAGTTCGTGAGCGTCATTTGCGAAGACAAGAAGCCCATGCACGACATGGATGGCGCATATCGACAGAACCGGCTCGCGACTACGTCGTCCGTGCGGCAGCTCCACGCGCTGCACATCCAGGCTCCCGTGTTCGGTGTCGTCTGGATGCATTCAAAGGTCAGAGCGCACGTAGATTGGTGGACGGTCAAACCCGGCGACGAATACCCGGTCAGTGTCATCCTGGGCTTGTTGTGCAGAGCCGTGCCGCCCTCTTCGACGCTGAGTGAGCCCGACAGATGATACGCTCCGCGCCGTACCCTGGACCTGGGAACACCGCACGTAGGGGCACTATCCAGTTCCACGACTGGAGTCTGGATCGTCCACAGGACATCCTACAAGTGTACCTGTTCATGCGCAACCTGGATCGGTGGACGGTTGGCCGGTTCAACGACCTCGTCCACGAGGGCATCGCGCAGCTGGCCATAGACGTCCGGAATGGCGACAAGTTCACGCCCTGGAAGAGGAAAGGCGACATGGCCTGTTTGGTCTCGACAAACGAACGTGACTCTGATGCAACCTTCTCTGCTGTCACGCCGGCGTCCTCTCCTCCCAAGCGCAAGTCTGCGAGACGTGCCAATCGCTGAAGGACCCGACGTACTCCGGATCGCTAATGTTTTGTCTTGCTTTCGACGTTGTCTTGTGTTTGTGTAGTGCTTGTGATCTAGCTATGAACGAATCAGATGGTATATGGATGGAAAGAAGAAGCAATCTTAGTCTACGTAGGGATACAGGGTGTTAGTACTGCAACAACATTTCCGATCAGTGCGTACTTAGGAGCGTCTATGCGTATTACAAGTACTATGGATTACTTTTTCCAACTCGACGGCACCTTCACAACGACGTCCGCCCACACCGCCAGCCGCCCCCGCTCCCATTCCTCAAGATACGAGAGCCCCGCGCGGCCGCGCCGGCCCTCCTCCGTCTGCAAGCGCTTCTCCGCGTCGCACCAGAACAGCACCCAGGGACCCATGCGCACGTGGCCCGAACTGCGCTCAAAGTACCACTTGTTGACGGGGTTGTCCGCGCGGCTGCGCCAGACGAGGTCGCAGCCCTCGCCCATGCCCGCCTTCCCGCCGTTCGGGTTCGCGGAGAACGGCAGCCCGAGCCCGTACGACTCGTCGTGCAGCGCAACCCAGAGGAAGTCCACCGTGCCGTCGCCCTGGTGGCTCGGCAGCACCGCGAACTTGTCCAGGTATGTGAGGGGCTGCGCGCGCCCCGGGCACGGCTCGCGCGTCACAAGCGCGGCGCCGGCGTAGTCGCCGGCGACGATGGCGTAGTCGAGGTGCTTGTCGAGTCGCGCCCAGAAGGGGGCGTCGTCGAGCGTGCGCTTGAAGGACTGCTCGAGAAGCGCCTTCATTTTGGGCCTGTCAATTTCGGAGGCGGTGCGCAGGACGCGGACAGGCAGGCCGCGGCGCAGGAGGGTGGGGGTGTGCGGCGTCAACTTGCGGTTGCCTTGTAGGAGGGCGTGGGGCAAGCTGGAGCTGACGGCGGGCTTGTTCGTGATCAGGTTTGCGATGAGAGAACTTGGCGAGCGGTGGGACACCATCACGGCGGAAGAGGTAGGAGGCATGAACGCCAGACACGTGCGCGCGAGAGACAGGTTCGACAGCGCGGTGGGATGTGAGGCGTGCCATTTGTCGTGGAAGGTGTCGTGGATGTAGGAATGTTCTGACGTGAGGTTGATGAGGAGATGCGGCAGTCCGGAGCGCGCATATGAAGGGACGCCGCCCTCTTTGTTGATGATCATGAGCCGTAATGGGGTGAGGTCCACCTCAGTCGAGGGCATTTCCGCCTCATCGCCCCGGTGGCCGTCCTGAACGGCAGCTTCCACCATGCCCCGCACAAGGGCGGCAATCACGTCGTTCGCATCTACGCGAACAGAGCGGCAGAAGGAGTCTAGGGCCATGGGAGAAAGGACGGGGATCTCGCCCGCGCGCAGCGCAGAGCGAATGTGGACAAAATCAGAAGGGAAGGTGTGGGCCTCTGGAATGGCGTAGTCCCTCTGCTCGGACGACTCTTCGTCGCCGGGCTTAGGTCCCAGGCGGACGACAGCACCAAGCACGGGGCGCGCCTTTGCGCCCTGTTTCTCCAGAGCACTGACAACGCGCATGATTTCCTCCACAAGCGCCGCCCTCTCGCCGCGCTCGCCCCGAACGAGCGTGTCGTTCTCGACGACGATGACGCTGACTAGGCCGAGCTTCTCCAGGTAGACCATGCCCCGTGCGATGCTGTCGAGTTGGCGGTCGGTGAACGGGGCCTGCACCTTGACGAGGGCCGTACGTCTCTTGATGGGGTCGAGGATAGATGCAACGACAGGGCTGGGGGCTGCTTGCGTCGTGTCTGGCGGGCGAACTTCCTGCGCCTCGTGCACTTTTTCTGATGTGAGCTGTGGTTCCACCTGAGTCGCGACAGGTTTTGGAGGCAATGGGCGGGGACCAAAGGAAGCGAGATACCCCTTGGTATCTCGCAACGAAGGATTTGCGCGCAAAATAGATAGGATGAAGTCCTTGACACCACCAAAATGTCAGAGCCGATGAATGAGGCATCAACAAATTTCTCACCTTTTCTGAGGGCTCTAATGAAGCATCGTCTGGATCGGGGACTATATGGGTCTGCCGTAGGCTGCGAATGGTCTGCAACGTCGAGGAAGATGACGATGAGCACGGTGAGACGTATTTGTGCATAGTAGCACCAACCGCATAAAACGCCCTGAAAGTCTGGCCGGAACGGGAATGGACAGAGATCGCGTTGCGGGAGCCATGGCGGACGGGCGCAGAGAACATGGTCATCAGGAGGGGGGAGATGAGATGGGGGGACGGTCGGGAACAGTGCCTTTTATACAGATGTGAGTCATTGGATGGTGGTGGACATGGCGCAGGAGGAAAAGTAGGAGGAGCACGTTCCCTGTGAGCCGGAGCGCCGGGGCCTGTGTGGACAGGCGCGCAATTATATTCATCGCAGGGGGCTCCTGATATCTCCTGACGCCAGCGCAGCATACACAGCTACTCTCATGACTCTATGATCTCCTCGAACTATCCCTTCTAATAGTCATAGACCCGTTTTTGCCATTTGTTGCCCGTCTCCAGCCAAACTCACGCATGTCCCGACGTGATCGTCGCAGTAGCTCATTTGTGATGCATTTTTCGGTCTCCCTTTATCGTATACATGTGTTCCTAATAGGCACAAGCATGAGAGGTATCGCGCTTGATCGTCATCGCCTACTCCAGCGTCCACGGCCTTAAACCGCTGAGCACGGCCTTTCGCCCAATCTGGCGCTTTACAGTGACATAAATGCTGTCCTGGATGTTAGAAGACCGGCCTCTATACCGCA
>JABYQE010000334.1:0-14807 GCA_022376435.1 Amylocystis lapponica
AACATCGCTATTGAACCTGTCATCTACAGCTGTACCCGATGGTCTCAATAGCTCGGACGCCGACATCATCGTTTCTCGATCTGACTCCCAGCCTCAGGATCACGAAGTCGCTGTCAACCACCAGGACGACATTCACTGTAATCGCACGGTATCCATCAAGAAGACGACAACTTACCGTGTTGCCGCTACCCACCCCCCCGCGTTGCGCAACGTTCTGGCGAGCAAGATTGTCCTGGATCACAATGCAAGCCAATTCTTGCACGCGCTACAGACATTCCTTTGTGGGAATGGCTCCCTCATCATTCCACAACCCTTTGATAGATTCGACCTCTTCAAGTGTCTCGTTTTCCACCTTCCTGATGTTGCGGAGGCAAACTCGAACAAGCTTCTCAACATTGTACGTGCTGCCCCGCCAGTTCCTCGTGTTGGTCGCCGAGCCGCGCACCCGGCTTATCTGGACTTCGCGCTTTTGCGGACGGGCGAGGGCAACACATATACAGACGGGACACCTATGCACGGTGAGCCTCCCGCCGTCACGATGCACTTAATATCTCCACGGCTGACCACTTCCAATTTCTCAGGTTTGCGTGTCGCCCATGTTCGCGTCATCTTCAAGCTTCCAAAAGTGTTCAACATTGAAACTACACACCCGCTGGCATACGTCGAATGGTTCACACCATTTCGTGCACCAGACAAGGCCTCTGGCCTTCACATTGTATCTCCCTCGACTCGCATGCACCAACCCTACGCGGAGATAGTCGAAGTCAATCGAATTGTACGCAACTGCCATCTCATCCCGAAGTACGGTGCACAGCGGGATCCGCTCTGGTCCGCGGAAAATGTCACCGTACTCGATATATGTAAGTTGTTCTATGTGAATCCATACATTGATTTGCATGCGTTCTGTATGTACAAACATGTTTCTAATCTTCGGAGTTATATTCCATCGACTTAGTCCGTTCAACTTGAATGTAACTCCGAGTCCATATGAGTGTGTCCAGCCTTCCAAAACGATGACCAATGTTCTGAGTAGCAAGGTACCCGAGATGAGTGATCAGGCGATTCTACATCACCGAGATTTGATCAGTGTAGCCACATACACATCTTTGGTCTTGCTACTCGAGCTACACCGTTCTACATAGCACATACAATAATCGTGGCTCTACGTACCTCCATGTAATTCACACCGCTCTACTGAAGAAAAAGCACTTTCCAGATGCACGAGTTGCAGTGTCTACGTTACTTGAGTTCGTGTGGCTGGCATCATGGTGTGCCATTGTATTATGTACTTCGTACATCAATGGTACTAGTGGGCTACGAGATTAGGGAGAGATGTCGCCGCCTGCGGCGGCTCCGCGTGGAGTCGCAATGATTAGTAGGGGATGTGTATGAGGCACGGGGAGAGAGGAAGAGTGCGGGGCGAAACCCGTAGGGTTTCCGGGCCCAAAACGTCTGCCCAGACCTGTGGGGTGACGGGTGAGCTGCGATACCCAACCGTGAAGGAGCTCGGCGACGCGTTGCGGCGAAGCCGGAGACACCCTGACTGAAGGAGATGGAGAGCGACGTACCAGCGGCAATGAAAAACCGTTAGAGTTGACGTCGAGTCAGCGCGGAGGCGGCATGGCGTAGCGCGTGAAGGCCTCCAGCACCGGGGACTCCTGTAGGTACGGTGCCATGACAACGGCGTGCTTTCGCAGGTACAGTTTGAAACTGTCCCCGCTCCAGCGCCCAATGGACTTGACCACATCGAAGGGTAGTCCGCGCAGGAGATACTCTAGGGTGGCTCCTATGCGGATACCATGACCTTTGAGAGGCGGCTGCTGAAGCACGGCTGCGACAGCATCCAGTCGCTTGAGGAATTCAGGCCGCGTTAACGGTCGCATGGCGCCTCGATACCGTCTGGCGAAGAGAGCGCCGTTTCGAGGTGGATTGTTGACCGCGAAGTGATTGGCAAGCAGCGCAGCGGGGTCATACAGCTGTCCCGTCTGTGCTGCCCAGTAGATGTCTTCGCCACTGACGGGGGCCATCTTGGTGCGCGGAAGATGGAAGACGGTGACCTTGAGTCCATGCCGGTCTTCATCAAGCCGGATGTCAGAGGGCTTGACGTGCGTGTCTTCACGGAATGCCAGCAGGGTTGGGACGAGGAACTCACCCAAGCGCGCTGCTGTGAAGAACGTCGTAGTGAGGCAGGCAAGAATCGCCGCATCGAGGGGATCTGCGAGGTCCATCTTCGATCGGAGTGCTAGGATGAGGGCTAAGGTGACGGGAGGACGCTTTGCCCGTTTAGACGTTGGCGGGGCGAGACGCTTGGCGCCTTCCAACGTCGCTTTAAGCTCGGTGTCATCCATAACCCAGGGAAGACCGTGGAGGGTGTGCCAGGCATGCACCCCCGCAACGTAATTGGCCAGGGTCTGGCCTGCGTATAAGCCAGCGCAGCTGGAAATGAAGGCGATGAGCAGGATACGGCTCGCCGGTGAGCGTTGGGGCTCCGGCACTTTCCTAGCGTCACAGTAGACATGGTAGACAAGGAGGCCCGCGCCGTAGGTCTCGCGCGTGCTCTGTGCCCAGGAGATGGTGATCACGCTGAGGATGCGCTCGAGGTCGTCGTCCGAAATGTCACCGACGGTGTGGCCGCCGGTGTCGAGGTTGGAGCGGGGAACATGCGGAAGCCACAAACGAAGTCGGTCGCGAGCGAGACAATGCGGTCGCAGCGGGGAGACGTCAGGATGGAGGTGGCTACGATAAGGTTGTGGCCGAGCATCTGACCCCGCTGCAATGGGGAGGAGGGGTCGATCAAAGTGTGTCGTCCCATGCTCCAGCGTCTGTCCAGAGGCGTTCCTCGAGGGCGCGGTCCGTGTCAAATTGCTCCCGGGCACGAGCAAGTTCGAGAGCACTAATAATGCACTTTGCGGCGGCGGGCGGGTAGCGGCCCTCACGATGGAGCCGGAGCTCGGTGGGCGAGAGCGGTTGGGTGGCGTCGATGAGGAACCGGTCAAGTCCATCGGGAAGTGGGACGGGTGGGAGGAGGCGAGAGTCAGGCGGGTATATACCTCGAGAGGGTCCGTCCGCGGGGTTAGAGGCACTGGGGACATAAGTGGTGCAGATGGATTCGGACCCGACGTCACCCAGCTGTTCGAGGTGGGCGAGAATCCGCCTGAAGACATCGTTGATGGGGGCACTGCGGCTGCGGTGGTTTCGCCAGCCCTCGACAACACCGACGTTGTCACCATAGAGCCGGTAATGCTCGCGAGCACCGCGAGCCCGTGTGATGGAGAGGGTGAAGAGTTCAAATCCGACCGCCTCGGCCCAGCCGATGTCGCGCTGCCCATCCAGAGACTGCCAGCCGGGGATGAGACGCCACGCCCGCCAGTGGTCGCCGACCGTGATGGCAATCCCAATGCCAGAGCTAGCATCGGAGAAGGCTCCGAGGTCGACAAGATGGGAGGGCCCTGGGATTGGCCGGGCAAGCTGGGGCCGCCCGAGGGCAGCAATCCACCATCGGAGGTCATCGCGTATGGATCGAATGGGGGAGTACGGAATGAAAGGACGATCGTGGCCAAGCCGCAGCATGGTTTCCAGGCCGGTGAGATAGGCGCGTCCACGAGGGATGACCAAGGAGGCGTGTAACAACTTACCATACAGTTTCTGGGTGTCCCGAAGGGCATGCTTTGCTGTGTGCTCCCACTCGGAGATCGCCGCACGGTATTTGGTCTTCTTGCTGTCTGGGAGGGCGACCGTGCGACTCGTGAGATCCCAGAGGAGCCCTGTGAAAACTTGGCAGCTGGAAAAATCGGAGTCCTTGCTGGGGGCCCAGGGGATGCCGAGCCGCCGGGAGAGCGCGTCGACATCCGCAAGATTGTATGTGAAGTCCTGGTCATGTTCTGGGCGCGGCGAGCTCTGTGAGAGGTCCAGGAACGAGGCCGAGCAGTCCTCGTCGAACTCATCGAGGGTGCCATCTGCAAAGCAATGACCACCATACCAGATCCGACCACCTGATTGGTGACGTCCCCGCGCAATGAGCTCGCTGTGCCACAGCCGACGCTGCTCGTTGTACTCGGCGAGGTGCTTACGCAAGAGGCGGACGAAAAAATGATCGTCGACCCACTTGGAGAGTGGGCCAATGCCCGAGGCGCGGAATAGGTCTGTGCCCGCATCAGCAACGGTTCCGTACGCACCGGAGGCTGGCGTGGTACCGAAGGCGAGGCAGGCGTCAGAGAAAAACTGGTTCTGACCTGTCCGAACGACTGCACACGGCCACTGGCTGACATGGAGCGGGATTGTACGGTAGGCCTCCGCGACATCACGGGTGGCGGCCTGCGAGCCTGGCGGGAGTCTCCAGATAAGGAGGCAGATGGTGTCGAAGGTCCCCCAGGTGCAAGGGAAGCGATCGGAATTGATGAAGGAGTTGACCGAGGGGTTTGGGTAGAGACGGGACGGCGCATGTGGAAAGGAGTAGTTCTGGATGATGCGATAGTGTCCAGGCTTCGAGGCTTTGGGAATGATGGAGATTGGGGATGACTGGAAATGTCCGAGAGCATTCTCCAGGTCAGCAAACGTGAAAGGGCCAACGTACCGCCCCTTCGCGGTTTCGTCCAATACGAGTGCCTGGAACTGTGCGTCGTAGGTCTGGGCCGAGTCCTGATTTGGGGGTGCTTGTGTAGCAGTGAGGGATGGGAAGTCGACGCGGAAACCGTGGCGCAGTCCCTCAACAAGCCCGGGGTAGTGCTCCGTAAGACCGGCTTCTGCAAGCAGGCGCTCCCACTCGTTAGCCCGGTAGGGAGTACACGGGTCACGCGCGTTCTGCGCGAGGGCATTTCTGAGCGCCGTGGGTGCTCTGCGCACATCCGGAGCAGAGGTGGCGCTCGTCGTGATGGGCACTGTCGCAGCCGGAAACTCGCTGCCAATCGAAGCAGAGTTGGTGGCCGTCGGAAAGCTGTAGGGCGCGACCGACCCGCTTTGCGACTGTCGCGAAGGCTTTGTTCCAGGTCTGGGCTGCCGCGCATTTGTTGACTCGGTGCTGATGGCGTCCCAGGCAAACGGCGCACGCGGAGAAGCCACCTCCAGGTGCGCCGCCTGGAAAAAGCGGCTTTGTCGCGGGGTAAGGTGCGGCGGCCTGCCGAGCACTGGATCGGCGACTCCGACCCACCCCAGTGTCAGAGGGGGGCGCGTCGTATCGCCGGGACGAGCCGCTCGGCTGTGAGGGCCCGGCGGTGGGGGGGCGCACCCCGGTGCGGTTGGACGACCACTGCATGTCAGCCTGAAGGAGTGGCAAGCGGTGCAGGTGGTGCAGGTGGTGCGTGGTGCGTAGCGCACGTGGTGCGTGGTGCGTGGTGCGTGGTGCGTGGTGCGTGGTGCGTGGTGCATGGTGCGGGTGGTGCGAGCGGTGCGAGTGGTGCAACAAGGATGAAAAACGGGGGGGGGGGAAGGTGAGAAGGGACGAGTAGATACAACAGGGAAGAGGAGGCGGAAAGCGACAGTAAGCAAAGTGTTTCCGAACGGTCAAAGACAGAGGAGACGTACCCGTGCCTCGCGTTCCCTGTCCCGCACGTCGCGTTCGGCGTCTTTCGCATCGCGCTCACGGTCAATGCGGAGTCGGTCAGACCGGTAAATACGGTCCCGGGTCTCGAGGAGGATGGTCTCCTCAATGACCGAGATGTCCCATGCCCCACCCGGCTCGGTGATAGCCTGGTGCCAGGCTTCCCGTTGCTCTGCCTGGTAGACAATGAGGGCCCGCTTGTCGCACGGGTCACGAGTGAGCTTGAACGGATGCAGCTGGAGATTTCCCCAGAACCGCGCGAGCATCTCAACGCGGGCAGGATCCCAGCGTGCCCGTTCCATGGCTACGATCGCGCGTGGAACAGCCTCGAGGAGCTGCTCCCAGCGCAAGTCCTTGTCCTCGACAATGGACTTGGCATCGCGGGCACTCCCTGCAGAAATCCAGGACGTGGTCCCGTCGTCATTCTGCCGCATGGTCATGGCCTCGTTGTCGGCAACGCCCACGGCGGCGCGGGCTTCGTCGAGCCCCCTGTCCGTGTAGTAGTGTAGCTCGACATACAAACCCTTGTCCATCTTCCGTGTGGCATACCCCGCCGGTAAAACATGTTCGCGCTTTGGGGGTGGACGGAGCGGGATGGCGACGTACTTGCCACGATTTTTCTTCATGTCATCTTTCTGCGCCTGCTCTGCGTCAAGCTGTTCTGCTTCCTTACGCTGTGCCTCGGCGTCAGCCGCAAGGTGTGCGCGTTCATCGGCGGCGGCGACGTCTTCGTCTAGCTGCGCCTGCCACGCCGCCTTGTCGGCGTTGTTCCCGAATGTCCAGCTGTTCACTAAAAGGGCAACGGCTTGTTCGTCCGTCATAGCCCCGGCGATGAAGGGCTGCCTGATCGCAGCATAGGCCTCAGAGGCATAGTCGGGGCACTCCAGGGTGTTGGGATCAAGTAGTATGCGTGCCATTAATTCAGTCTCAAGTAGTAGTTTAATGGATAGCTAGACTAGAAGGAGAAGTCAAAAGAAAGAAGAGAACTCAAGTCCGAGGGCTCGTATACTGGATGCGAGGATCGACTGAAGGTCCACAGTGGCCGCGCGCAGAGAGAGCAGTGCGACGCGCCACACCTTCCGCATTTGCACTTAGACTAGCTTCTACGCGGCGGCTCGTACCTCGCCTGCCGCTTAGAACACCATCTATGTCGCGCGTCGAATGGCTTGGCCATGGCGAAGGGGAGGCCTCAACTCGGTTGGCTCCGAGTTGAGTGCTGCATGGAAACGCGCAAAGTCCCGGCGTGGGTAGCGAAAGCGCCCATTCCTGGCAGCTGGGCAGAGGGTTAGTGCTTCGGCCTAAGGTTCTTATGCCGGTCTGAAGCCTCCCGTCCCCCTCTGTCCTACCCCACCACCACACCAAGCTCGCTCAGGGTCACGCTTAGCCACCTGCCTGCCCATGTGCACAGGTCGCCCGTCCACGTACGGGTAAGCAGACTCCCTTCGTGCATTTTGGTAGTTTCCTACACAGCCCTAGAAGGGCAGCGGTTGGGGTAGCGGTTAAGCCCCCTGATGAGAGCTTTCGCAGGCTCGAAACCGTTTCCCACCGCTCCTCAGCTCATCCCTGCTCGTATCAAACAGGCCCCTATCTTCGGAGAAGGGCGGCTGCTGAGCGCAGCAAATGGGTGGTTGGCCTAGCACCTCTCTTTTGCACATAGACTAGTGTCTGTTCTCGTGCCTCGGCAGACAGACAAATATGCAAGTCTGCGCCTATGTCCCCACTTTAAATGATGTGATGTGCTTGATTGTCCGAATGTCAGGCCAAGACCTTCATTATCAATAATGTCCTCGAGGTTTCCGTACCACCAGTACGAACTTGTCAAGATCGGAGCTGAGACGTTTAGCGCCTGCTTCAGTTCGAATGACGCTCATATATGGCCGACTGACAGCTACGCGTACGAGACAATAGAAAATACCCAGTCGACCTCGCAAGAAATATGGGACATTGGACCAGCAAGCACTGTTATACCTCATCCACATTGCTAACGGTGACCTCCGCCGAAAGATGGCAGCGAATTTGTGTCCCAATGACTTCTCTATCGAGAAAGAGGCATGGAGTGGTTTATGTTCGGAAGTGAAAAATCCCGGCGTGGCGCTGCAGGAAAGAGAACCGTCCACTCCTCGAGTCCATGCATCCCTCCGACGCATGCCATGCCAGTGGCCAGTGCTGAGAAATACTACATATGTACGCACCGTTGACGAACGAGAGTGCTCCTGCCCGATCCAATCTTGACTTGACTGGATTCACACACAAGCGCTCGTCGTGTCGTCCAACGACAACTACTTACGTCTGTCATCCAAGACAACGTTGGTGTTCCCTCTACCAGAATTCGCCTTGCCCGAATGTTATGCTGACTCGGTCTCCTGACAGTGAAGGAGAGATGTCAAACTTACCTCCCGCGTCCTTCGAAGGCGTCTTCGAAATGTCGGCCTCAGTCGACATCGACGCACCAATAGAGAGCGTCTGGGAAATCCTTCTCGATTTCCCCTCCTACAGAAAATGGTGCGCAGAGTATCATCCACATACGCGTTCGTCTACAACTCCTACAGGAACACCTTCATGTGCGCGGGCCCTTCGTGAGCGGACAAGGCCGCTGACACAGCCATCGCCAGACATTCTCAGGCCGTCGTCGACAAGTCGAAGAAGCCACTGCCCGACCAGGCGCCTCAAGTGGGTCAGTTTCTGCTCATGGAAGCCCACATCCCGCCCACCGCAGCCCTCGAACACCCGCCTACCTCCCGCCCGCTCGAACGGATCACACACGTCGACTCCTCCACCCATCGCTTAGCTTGGGTGTACACCGCCGGAGTGCCGGGCTTCTTGATGCGAGCGGAGAGGTGGCAGGCGCTGAGCGTCGTGGACGGGAAGACGAGGTATGAGTCGCGAGAGACGTTTGGAGGGTTCGGAGGATACGCTGTCAAGTACAGCATGAGAGCCGATTTGCAGAAGTCGTTCGACGTCATGGGGGAAGACCTGAAGAAGTACGCTGAGGAACATCGATAGTAGGAGCCCTGTGTCAGTCCGTTCCTTCCATCGATCTGCACTTGATATTAATGGCATCGTGGCACCAGACCAAGGACTCACCGCGGTCTCAATCATCACAGGTATGTATGAGATGAATCCGCAATTGTATGTTTCATATCTATTAGTTTCCGAGTCAGCCCTGAAATGTCGGTCGAATCAAATGAGCCGAGCCGACTACCTTGGAAAATGACTTCAAAATACAAGTGACACAAAATTCGTACTTCCTGCAGCGCTAGCGCTCTCGTCCGGTCACTCAGATTGAACCTCGAGCGATGTGGGAGCTGGGCAGGAGCTAAAGACGACGATATCATGATGGAAGTCCGACGTGGCTGAGCCTGAGATGTGCTCTCTAAGTACTTAAGCCCGGTTGCGACAGGCAGCGACAGGATTCCGAGAAAGCACCTCTGGATCTGCAACATGTCGGCAACCATCCGTCTTCCTCCCGCTCTGCTGGACCTGACATTGGTCCGCGCTTCCGCTCGCTTGCATTTGTTCAGTTCCACGCATGCAAAAGGACCCCATCTTTCATCTGCTCCGTCCAGGAGATGGTATGCACACCAGAGCGTTGCCTTTGCAAAGCCGATAACGCCTCCTGCGCATACCTTCTCGGACGGAGGGGAGAGGATGACAGTGCAGCTGAGATTCTGCTTGATCTCATGAAGGTGCGTCGCGGTTTTCAGCACCATGTATAGTCATCTTCCACAGCGTTCCGGTACACCCGCGGTCGAGCCCTCTTCGCGCGTATCGTGCACGACGCCCGCGCCGGCGGCAGCACCGAACCCCCCTCCCCCCACGACCACTGCGTGCCCCGGCTGCTCCGCAACGTCCAGCTCACCCCGCGTGTGCATCTACCCCATCCTCTGGTATCGCGTGATTAGCTGCAAGAGCCAGAGATGCTCCAGTTCTTATCACACACTTTGACGGTTTGCATTGGCTTCTCACTGTTCTTAGGGACTTATCGCACACACACTGCACTGGTATCGCATACAGACGCTCGATACGATAAGTGAAGCCGAAGAACTATCTCAGGCTGATAACGAAGCCGAGGGCCGCTGCACCTCCACATATTAAAGGCGCACAATGTGTTTCCTCTTGGCTCTACCTTGTGTTGTTCTATCCAACATGTCTTTGACTGATGACAAGGAAAAGAACATCGCCGACACTCTTGTTCAAGGTGTCGACGGGTCGGATGAGGCTTCTGTCGTTGTTCCCGCTCGTCCGCAGCTGCATCGGAAGATGAAGAACAGACACATTGCAATGATTGGGTGAGTAGTACTGGTGTGTTCCTGCATGTCGCATCTCACAACATGCACTGCATCTGTTTAGTATCGGTGGTATGGTGATCCATCTCGTGCCATAACCTCGTCATGATGTATTGCTTGCAGGCGTAATTGGGACAGGTCTATTTTTAGGAACTGCAACGGGTCTCTCGAATGGAGGCCCTGTAGGTTTATTCCTTGGCTACTGCACTATCGGTTCGCTGTGTTTCTGCGTCATGGTACGTCACCGTCCAATATCGTTGTTTCTCCGCAGGAGTTCTATTCTTTCGTGTAGATCTCACTTGGCGAGATGGCCTCGCTGCTTCCCATTCCTGGAGCCCACATCACCTTCTCGGAACGGTTCATCGACTCGTCCTTTTCTTTCACGCTGGGATGGATGTACTGTGCGTCCGTCGTGGTCAGATTACTCATGTTGGCGATTGACTTCTTCAAAGGGTACAGTTGGGCTATCCTTCTTCCAGCCGAAATCAGCGCGGCAGCAGTCTTGATTAATTATTGGTATGTGATTCCGAAACAGAATCTGATTTACTGATGCTACAAGCTGGTGACTGCAGGAATAAGACCATTAACGACGCCGTATGGATCTCGATATTCCTAATCGTCGTAGTGGCAATCAATTCCATGGGTCCAGGCATGCAATCCCTTCTACCCGTACATTCGATGTATATATTAATATCATGTCACCAAAGGTGTCTATGGCGAAGTGGAGTTCATCTTCTGCTCCATCAAGATCGTCACCATTGTTGGGCTCATAATATTGGGAATTGTACTCGATCTTGGAGGCGGCCCAACACACGACCGTATTGGCTTTCGCTACTGGAAGCACCCAGCTCCATTTGCGCAGTATTATGGCATTGAGGGTCCAAAGGGCCGCTTCTTCGCGTTCTGGGCGGTCCTAACGCAGGCGGCATTTTCATTTACTGGTACCGAGATTGTCGCTGTATTCTAATGTTCATTTATTCATCCACTGTATAGAGCTGATTCCGGGCTATAGATTGCAGGCGCGGAGGTGAAGAACCCACGACGGAACATCCCGCGTGCAATCAGGCGTGTCTGGATCCGCATCTGCTTCATCTACATTGGCGGTGCGACAATTGTCAGTCTGCTTGTGCCGTATACAGACTACAGGCTCGAGCTCGGCACGGGAACTGCTGCCGCATCGCCGTTTGTGATCGCTATCCAGACTGCAGGCATCAAGGTGCTACCTTCGGTAAGTGTTCACAGTTTTTTTGTTCGATATGGCATTACTCAGAGTTCGCCATGCGTCTCAACTGACAGATCATAAACGCTGTGTTGGTAACATCTGCATGGTCTGCCGGAAACAGTGACATCTATTGCAGCTCTCGTGCTCTTTGTCTGTCATTCCCTATGACTGCTCCCCAATCACTGACGTGCATTCTTCAGATGGTCTTGCAGTCAACGGGAACGCTCCAAAAATCTTTACGAAGTTGACGCGCCATGGTCTCCCTTGGGTTGCGGTTCTCCCATCCGTCGGGTTTGGCTGTCTTGCATACATGTCTGTTTCCAGTGGCAGCAATCGCGTATTCGGCTGGTATGCCTGCAATGCTATATTAATTTGTATGTCGTCTGATTATTATGCTTCCTGTCCGTTACAGGCTCTCAGAGATGTAGGTGTAGTTCCACACGGGTGCACTTATGGTTATATTGACCAGACATAATGAATTCTCCCGCCTCGCAGGACAGCTATCGCAGGCCTGGGCAGCTGGTTCTGCATCGCAGTCACTTATCTCCGCTTCCACAAAGGCCTAAAAGCACAAGGCATCGAACGGAACTCACTCCCATATCGGGCGCCCTTCCAGCCGTACGCGGCGTACTACGCAGCAGTCCTTGCGTTCATCACAATCCTCGTGCGTTGTTCGCCTGCCTACTTGTTGTGCAAATGCTGATAATGGCCCAACAGTTCAGTGGCTGGAGCGTATTCTTGCGTGATAACTGGAGCACGGCGACATTCGTGACGAACTACCTCCCCCTTGGGCTCTTCCCCGTTTCTTATGTGTTGGCGCGCCTGTGGAAGCGCAAGGGGCCCATCAAGCCGGAAGATATGGACTTCGTCAGTGGCATCGAGGAGGTGCTAGCTGCATCGTACGTCGTCGTCGTCCATATAATATGCCGGCATGTGTTCTGAGAGTCCGTTGGTGTAGGTACGATGAGCCGCCCCCACGGAATTGGGTCGAGCGGATCTGGGGATATCTGGTAAGGATGTTCCTTTATTACACCTGTCCACATTTCGCTAACAGCCATATATATAGATGTAAAGAGCCCCAGACAGACATGGCATGTATGTGGCGAGGTATGTTGTAGCTTCGTTCGCCTTGATCGGACACGGAGGCCCTCCCGACGTCGATGATCCCAAAGAGCATGGCGGAGATTGAGACGACATCCATGAGGGCAGCGCCAAGGCGGGTCGCGATTGCTGCGTCGCACAACTCTGAGCTGGTGCCGAACAAGTACCGCTATATGGTACGGACGCTACTGCACGTTGCACGAGTAGTCGCGATATAACCCTCGGATCCTGATCGCTGGGTGTTCGTGGAATCTATCGTGCTATGGTTCTAGTCCTGGATTTCGTTGCGAACGTGGCTGTCAGAGAACTGCGGTGATAGACACCTGCACGTAAGCTCCGTATTGATCGGCAGAAAGACCTGCGTTGGCTCGCCCGCAGCTGGTCCGTCATTCAGTTGGGCTGTTGACTACCAGGATTAGAATGCAAATGATTTGAGCTGGGCGGGAGCTAAGACGACGTTGTGGAAGACCAACGTGATGCCCGCCGCTGAGATACACTCGCCCTTGCTATTCAGTACTTCATGACGTCGTGGTGTCACTGGCAGCCTGAGATCTACACTGTAAGGATTCACTGCAGCTTTGATCATCACAGGTGTGCTAGTGTATGGGATGAATCCAGGAGGCTTGTATGTGTAAGATAGTATCCAATCCAACCATTTCATGCCTCGTAGAATTCGAAATATCCAACCGAACTTGCGACAGATACGGGACGATCAGTTGGTTATACCTCCTCCACATTACTTAGGGAGACCACAAACTTCGGAATGTCAACCGTAGTGTCCTCCAAGTTCTCGCGACACACATTCGCCGCCACGGAGATCACCTGGAGGTGAGATTGAAATACGAGCGCAGACGATGTTCCTTCACTGGCAGATGTCCACGCTCTTCCCGAGATCACCCGCAAGATGAGCATCTGCGGCGAGATGCACTGACATTGGAAGCAGGCGGCGTCAGTGCGCAACGGACTCTCGTGTTCCAGGCCTCACGTACCGAGAACATCACATAGGAAGCACGAAAGACAATCGAGACCTCGCTATTCACAGCGTACAGCACCAGGAACACCACTCCGCACAGCGAGAATGGGAGTGCCGACTCCACAATGATGGCGACTACACCAAAGTAGGGATGTGTGGCCTGTCCGCCGAGGCCTCGCGCGAGCCACAAGATGCGGCCGCAGATGAGACAGGTGACGAGGACATTCAGGGCGATGGTGACAGTGAAATAAGCCAGGCCGATGTCTTGCACCAGTCCGACGAAGAGGCCGGCGTTGGACGCACGTACTACTAGCTCGCCAGTGGCGGCAGTCCCGAGACCTGGGGTAGCGATTACCACCAAATCTGGCATCGCAGGCTCCGTTGACTTACCGAGCGAAACGACCCAGAGAAAGCCGGGAACGAACACGACACGGCGGCTGTTCCACAGTATCAAGCAGCGGTAAATCTAGGGCAGAGAAGCTTCAGTTATGAGATGCATCACTGCAAAATGCCAGCGCTCACCAACAATCCGTTTGTCAACATGTCGAGCAGGACGGCAGCCGTCAAGCCCATCATTTGGTACCATGTAGAGTCATACTTTGCCTCGTATGCTGCGGGACCTCCTGGATAGGTGGCGTTCACAATCCATATTTCTTGGCCGAAAATGGCTTGCGTGGCCTCGCATACGGTGGCGAGAGCCAACAGCGCAGTGCTGAAGAATGCACAAAACTTATCCCAGTGATGTTCACGTTCTCTGGTCTTGCGCAATTCCCGTAAGGTCTGGAAGTAGAGCATAAGCTCGACGCCTGCGAGAATGTCTGGTCAGTGTCTGCCTGCCCGTGCTAAGTGTGTCATAGACTCACCATACAGTATGCTACTGACGTTGAGACTGACATAGAACGAGTTTTGAAAGATGAGGGACATCGCGGAAGATATCGGTCAAAGAAGGGGACTCGACGGCTCTTATATTGATGCGGATTTGCGACCTGGATGACTTCTATCCGGTGGCAGGGATATCTGAAATGATTGTTGTCACGAGTTGAGTATCGAATATCTAAATCCCAAATGATCTGTCAGTGATGTGGTTCTGGTGGTGTCCAGCTTCACAAGTACCAGAGCGCGGTGCTCTCGGGCCCCGCCTGAGGGAGAGGGGACGAATTGAAGCGTTTGCATTCCGGGAAAGCGAGTCTCTTGACTCAAGCTTCAAGGCTTAGTGCTCGGAGGTGGGAATGAAGCGCAGCAAGTTGGCGCGCAAAATACGCGGGTCACTTGAGACACAACAACCAGAATCCTATTTAAGCATGGAGTAACGGTGAGAAGTCGAGGACACGACTGACTGACCACCACTAGGATGCTAACGTGGGAGTTGCCCGGGAAGAGGTCTGAGGGGTGGAGCGAGGGAAAGAGGCGCTTGACTTCTGCATGCAGGCGAAAGCTCGCAGGCTCATGCCCAGGTCAAACAGGGCCTGGGTAGACAGAAGCAGACCTGATGATATGATGTCAGTAAAAAGAAGGATCAAGACCAGTGTGATCGGTGCTATAGATGTTCCTCGAAATACTGAAATATCGCACATGTTCCCATGCAGTCCAGGAAGCCTCGACTCATGATCAATAGAACGGCTGACGTGGAAGAGATAGAAGGACACGATTTCGATTTGGTGTTGTGGTCCCCACACTGTCAGGGAGTGA
>JABYQE010000335.1:0-14795 GCA_022376435.1 Amylocystis lapponica
ATGGATGAGCTGCAGCTTTGCGCCACTAGTACGGCGATACAAGCGAAAGTCAAGGGAAGTCCAAGCCTCCGCACAAGTGACGAAGTGGATGAACGCGCGACGAGTGAGCCGGAGGATCTGGACGAGGCATATACCACCCCATCAAACGCAAACCCGAACCGGGCCTGAACCAGAGCTGCTGCCAAACGCCGGAAGGAAAATGAGTGATGCAAAATTTGTGATAGCGATGTGGTACGGCAGTTATCTTGGTACCTATATTATTCGGTGTTCCTGTTCACTTTGTTTTCAGTTTTTTTATGGCACTTGACTGTAGCTCCGTTATTTATTTCGACTCGTCATCTTGTTGTTCTGTCTGACCTTGTGATTGCTACATGCTTCAGATATCTTCCGGTCTTGAGTGTATTCTTGCTCGAAGAGCAAGTTCTACTTTGTCAAATATCACGTGCAGTGACCACCTCGGCCTTGGACTCGGGGATCGGGGATCGGGGTACAGTCTCCCCGTCAGTAGCGAGCAAGATTGTCGCGGCACGCGGCCGTTTCGAGTCTCTAGATGCACGCCATAATACCTAACCTAGAGTTGACAAATTTTACCATAGTGCTGAGTATCGCAGGCGGATCTCCGGGGAAATATTGGGGAAGTTTGCTTGCTTCGCGATCATGTCCGGGTCGGTCAACTCAGGCTTCCTAAGCAGACGGCCATATGGGCGCCAGCTAGTGACACCATGATCAATGTATGTGTATTCGGTGAACGTAAGTACGCCGACGATGCTACTTATCACGACTCGAATCTGACTTGAAGGCCGCAAGGCTCGGGCCTATTGATACGACCGACTTGTTTTCAAACCATTCACGGACTCACCAGCATAGCTACCAGTACTTGTCGTTTGTGCATGGCAGAAGAAACCAAGAGCGGACACGTCCGATTTGTGGGAGCCTTAGCAGGCACCGGAAGCGGTAAGCTCAAACCAAAGTCGATCATACCCAATCGCACATTCATCATTGTATGCAGGCCTCACAAAGGCAAGTCGCTGTCATCGCAGAAGCAGCTTGCATCATATAAAACGTTTTATATGATTTATCAGGTTGCAGTTGGACACGGGTATGTCAAGACTAGCGGGGTACGTCGAAGACTTCCATCCTTAATGTGCATCCAATCTGACTTTATGTATCCACATTGTCTAGTAAGATATACAGAGCTCTGCTTACAACCGTTAAGCTTTGATACTGTCAAGATCCGTATACAATGTTCTCCGCCAGGAACCTACCGCGGTGCTATTGATTGTCTGATCCAGACGATCCGAAATGAGGTTTGTTGGGATCCTCCATCCATGTGCCCAAAGCCGTGCTCACACGAATATTTCCTAGTCTATCTTTGCACTGTACAAGGGTGCGACGCCGCCTGCAGTTGGGTGGGCGGCGATAGATTCGGTGCTCTTGGGGTCGTTGCACAATTACCGGCTCTTTCTCATCCGCCACGAATTCACCGAGCCTGTCCCTGGTGCTGATACAAGGCGACTCACTCTCGCAGGACATGGTCTGGCAGGTCTTTGCGCTGGCTTAACAAGGTAGGTTGGTGTCCACACCGAGCTCACTCGTTCCTGACACACAACGTGGAATATCACGTTAGTGCTCTATTGGCGACCCCAATGGAGGTACTCAAAGGTGCACCCACATCATTGTACGCCGTGGATATCGACTAGTCTAACTGTGAGCACTACGCAGTAAAGCTCCAGCTCCAGTTGCAGAGGTCGGCAGGCGACAGGCAATTCAAAGGGCCGATAGACTGTGCACGGCAGGTTGTACACAGCCAAGGAGTCTCGGGGCTGTGGACAGGTTTCGCGGGAAGCCTCGCATTCCGCAGCAACTTCTTCTGGATGTTCATGTCATTCGAGGTATAATGCACCCTCCACCCGTACATTCAGACGGCATACTCACAGGACTACAGGCCTTGATGCGTGGATTTTCGCAGTTGCAAGGGACACAGTACGAGGTGAGGCCGTCGACTTGCCGTGCTATGCACAGACGTGCAGAAGATTCACGTCTAACTTCGTAGATAAGCACCCCTGCGGCCAACTTCCTGTCTGGCGGGCTCGCCTCGCTCGGCTTCTGGTGCATGGGGATACCTGCTGACAACATAAAAAAGTACGTTCCTGTCCTACGCAGTCATCAGCCATGTCACTGAATCCTACCCTGCATCCAGCCGCATGATGGCCAGCGCTCACACCTCCGCGCGCCCTTCATTTATCGCCACGGCGAGGGATATACATGCTGTCGGAGGAGTGCGAGGATATTACCGCGGATTAGCTCCATCTCTCCTGCGTGCCTTCCCTTCAAATGCGGCTGCACTGTGGGTGTATGAGGGCCTCATGCGCGCGTTCGGTGCTGAAGAGGCAAGTCTGCCTAGTCGAAGATCCCCGTGTCACATATTGAACGTCCCCCGCAGACCCGACATTAGTCGCATCCGCGCACCTGTACCTCTCCGACCCCCATCTTACGTGCACGTAGACATGACGTACTAGCATCACAGTGCACTGACTCGGATTACACAACGGCCTTAGACGCTATATCTCCACATGCACGATCGCTCTCTTACTCTGCCAAGCCCTGTAAGCCAGCGGCAGCGCCAAAAGCACACACAGCGCGGCCCCCATCCAAACAGGCTTTCTCCACCGCCGTCGCCCGTGCGCATGACCTGACACAGAACCCGACGCTGCGCCCGCGTGCTCGTCATCTACGAGCCTGATCGTACGCGCAAACAGGTTCTCGAGGCCCGTCGGCTCCTCGGGCGCAAAGAAGCGCTGTGGGCGGAGCCACGCGCCGTCGTCCTCCCGCGCGGAGGAGGTCGCGTGGCCGTTCTGCATCGACGCGGAGGGCCGCGTCTTCGCGGGCGGGATGGGCGACCAGTCCATCGCGTCCGGGTCGTGCTCGTGCACGGGCGAGTTCTCGTCCTCGACGTCCATGCCGTTTGGTGAGAGCGCGGCGTTGAGCTGTGTGCGGGGCGGTGGGGAGGACGGCGGAGGCCCGGCGAGCGAGGGTAGACCGAAGATTGGGTTGGACGACGGGGCGGGTGCGTGCATGACGGGCTTGGAGGAGAGGGTGAGGGCGGCGAAGAGGTCGGGTTCGGCGGGGGTCGCGCTGCGGGAGGTGGGCAGCGAGGAGGAGGGGGCGGTCAGCGGCTGTTTGTGGGTGGTAGTGTCCATCAGGCGGACTGCGGGAGGCCGCTGCAGTTGGAGAACGAAACCTGATCGAATAAGTATCTGGTGTCGGAGAGGTGATTAGCGTGACAACATGGGTTCAGAATGCAGCACTCACAAGAAGTTCGAGCGCCAGGGAGACTGAACAATATATTCGCGCGTAGCATGAGTGTGGATCATCCCAAAGGTGGACATGATTCCAGCTAGGTCTCACGCGAGGCATGGCGAGAACGATCGTCGTTGAGAAACGGGATAGCCAGGCAACCATTTGTAGAATCTGGAACGGAATGCGATATAAATGAGATACATGCAAGTGCCTCTACTTTGCACGGAACTCACATTGTACTCTTTCTTGCCTCGTTGTCGAACTGATCGTCCTTGGAACTGTGCTCTTCTCAGAGATGCATAGGTCGGATCCCACGCTGTCCACAGGATAGACACCAAGGCAACGAATGGTAAGACGAG
The DNA here is from genome assembly GCA_022376435.1 of Amylocystis lapponica. Taxonomy (NCBI): domain Eukaryota; kingdom Fungi; phylum Basidiomycota; class Agaricomycetes; order Polyporales; family Postiaceae; genus Amylocystis; species Amylocystis lapponica. Next base: position 3,660 of record JABYQE010000335.1, read on the forward strand.
CTGGAAGACTGCCGGCGGCCGCGGCAGACTGTACTGACACACCACTAACGGACGCTATATCAGCAATGTGATTGGTAGCACGAATAAGCACAGCTCACCCGCAATATATCCAGCAAGCACGCACGCAAGGCCGCCAAACCAGAGACACCCCCGCACCTTCCACACTGCGATTTCACGCGCAAGCTTCTCTCTACCGTGCCGAGCTGCTGTTGCCTCGGCACTCCTGCTCCCTCCCTTCCCCCTGGCAGCATTGAGGAAGCCACCCAGCGCACGCGTTCGAGCCATGTGGTCGCGCCGCCGTATCTCCTCTTCGACTGCGGGGGCACAAACTGAGCACACGGGCGGGTATCGCACCTCGACGGAATGACGATACTCGGGTAGAGTCTCGACGCGACTTTCATACTCCGGGTCCTGCAGCAGCGAGAGTGGAGAGATTCGTGGGTGAGCGGGGTGGCGGACGGATGGTATCACAGAGAGGACGCACGCACGTCGGGAGCGGGAAGGAAGTTGGACAGTAGATTGGCGATGAGCATCTGGTTCGTCTGGCAGGTATGGCAGAACAGCGTGGAGCCGTACATCGTTGGGAGACGGTCCTTTCTCGGGGACGCTGCGGGCATAAGAGGCATGAGAACGTCGGCTCTGCATACATGACCTTGTCGGCGTAAGGGCCGCGCACGTACCTCGTCTGGCAAAAGAGCGCGTGTTCATGTTCTCGTCGTGCATAGCGGGCTCATCGGAGACAATTTCTCCGGTGGCATCGTAGCGATTCCAACAGTCGCAGTGTGGGCAGCGGAAGGAGCGCGGGTTGCGCGGGATGGGGGAGATGGTGGACTGGCAGTAAAAGCAGGAGACGGCGCTGTGCTGTCTGAAAATCTTGGACATGGCACGTACGGGCTGGGCTATGGCGTGGAGAGGCGCGGGGAGAGCATGGGAGGAGGCTGTTGAGTTCGTCGGACAGCGCCACGTGGGCCACAAACGCGTCTGCGCGTGGGCGCGTTTGGCTTGCAGCCACAGCCTGCAGCCACATGTCCACCTCCCCCGCGCCCTCGGCCAGCCGCGGCGAAATCACCCTCCAGCCGTCCTATTTCACCTCGTCTCTCTATGTCGAACCGCTTCGCCAGGACATCGCTCGCCTTGTCGACCAGTTCTCTCAGCAGTATGCTCAGGCACCGGCCCACCCGTTTGCGCTTTTCAAACAGCTCTGGACCGAGCTTGGATGGTGCTGGGTACACTTCAATGTTTTCGACGGCCGCGCAAGAGAGAGCTTTATCAGCGTGACCGAGAGGTTGTTTCTTGGTATGCGAATATTCCTCTCATGTTTCAAGAAATTGAACTGGGCACCTTAGAGCGCATGGTCGAAACGGAGAAGCCACTGGCCAGAATAACATGTCTATTTGCATTGTACACCTTTTACTTGACGCAGCCGTCTGGGTCTGTACCGGCACTGCATTCAGTCAACCACATAGCCGTACCATTAGGTGTGCTTTCCGTTCTGGTGTGCATCGTGTAGCTCACAGTTATCAGATATCTACAGGACAATCGTGGACTTGCCTTCGAGCCTAGTGGAGCCGCACCTGTTGCCGCTCCAGACCTACGCAATTTTCGTCCTCACCAAGCTCATCGACGCCCATGCGTTCCATGTCCTGCCGCATAGCGAGTTCCGCCCGTACAATCCAAGTGTTCTCCCGCGCGAGATCTTCGTGGAGGATGGACAAGAGGCCACCGTGTTTGCTGCACTCACCGCCGACGCAGCACCGTCATCGGCCTTGAAGAAACCGCCAAAAAAGAAGGGGCGTCCCACAAAGCGCGAGAAGCTCAAGAAGGCCAAGGACGCACTCGTCATGTTGGAGAAATACGTGGACAAGAACGCCCTCGCATTGCCGCCAAACGCCTGGTCTGTTCCCTCTGAAGACGGAGCGCCGGTCGCGTCGTCGTCGGACGTCGGCGCTCCTCACATCACGCACACACTGGCGATGCACCCGCCTGTCGTCACGCTCAACAGATACCGCGAGCAGAAGGCCCACCTTCTGGATGCCCTCGGTGGTGCTGAGCCGGTCGGCGGAGACGTTCCAGGCCGGCAAGCACTAGAGCGCGCAAACCATGCGGTGCTGGCGCGTCTGCGGAAGATTGACGAGTTGGCGGCGGCACAGGGACTCGAAGTCGGAGGTGAGGGCGGGGAGAAGACAGGCCTTCTGCGAGTCGAGCGTGCGGTGCAGGAGCTTCATCGAGGCGACGGCGGAGGCGGGCGCAGAGGAGGTATATTGGGGTTGCTGGAAGGCGCGGGGCTGGATCCGGGAGTGGATTCTGACGCGGTTGTGGGCCTTGCGCGTATGGATGTTGAGACGGACTCGGATACGTACGCGGTTCCTGATGGAAGGTGAATTGTATTTTGTCCGACGTCTTGGTCTTGCACGCATACGCTTATTATTGGAAGGCTGCTTGCTGTCGGACTGGACGTTGGCATGAGATGTGCGTTACAATACGTTCAAGGTGGTTTTCTGGCGTATATTGTGGGCTTTTGTTCAGGAGAGGGGCCATGCATGGGAATGGTGGTGGCCATTAATAGTCAGATGAAAGGAAGGATGCTGATTGGCTGAGAACATTAAGCGCTCGGACGGATTAGGCCGGCGTGGTAATGGTCGGGGTTGCTGTGCACTCTTCAGTACCCTCCCGCCTCCTCATATCGTCCCAACTCTGCATTGCACCTCCTCCTCCGCATAATTCCCAGCCATGGCTTCTCTGGGCCCCAACTCACAGAGAGGCTATACCCAGCAGCAAAATCTAAACTCTCCTTCTCGCGTCAATCTTTTGTCTCATTCCGGACCGTCATCGGGCGTGCAGGCCGCGTTCTCCCCCTCGGTCCATAGCATGGCTAGCAATGTCTCTGTGGTACGTCCACACTATCTGTGCTTCCAAATGTCTTAAAGCTCAGATGTTGCCGCAGCCAAACGACGCCCGGTATGGTTCAGACAATGTTGGAGGTGCAGCCTCGATATCGGACAAGGTTGGCAGCCTTTCATATGTCTGCGTTGCCATGTGCATCCGCTTATGAAAATGCGCAGTTTTCGCTCTCCCCAGATCCAGCTGCGTGGGGGGACATGAACGTAAGGGAGGCAGATGACGATCTCCACAATCCCGACCCTCGGCGGGACCGCAATGTCGACAAGGGCGGTTACATCTTCACCGGCAGAGGCGTCATGAACCTGGGTTGTCTATTCATTCTCGCCGTTGGCATGTTGACACTCTTGTAAGCTGATAGAATGTACATTGCCGTGCCTGTGCTCATCATTTGATTGTGCATTTCTAGCGCCGGATATCCTATTATCAGCTACTTCACTCGCAAGGCGCTCTCCACGCAGGGCGGTTTTAACCTCGGTGGCCTCAACGCATCGGGACAGGTCCCGACAATGGCGGGCAACTGGGGCCTCGTCGATATTGAAACACCGATCAAGGCACACAACAAGCCAGATCGGGTCAATGGCAAGAAGTGGCAGCTCGTGTTCAGTGACGAGTTCAACACTGACGGGCGCACGTTCTGGCCGGGCGACGACCCGTACTGGGAGGCGCTCAACCAGCATTACTGGCAGACAAACAACCTGGAGTGGCTCGACCCGAGCGCAATCGTTACCAAGGACGGGTGGTTGCAGATTACCATGTCCCAGAAGGAGAACCATCAGCTAAACTATACGAGCGGCATGATGTCGTCGTGGAACAAGTTCTGCTTCACCGGTGGGTACGTCGAAACGTCCGTAATCCTTCCCGGCGCGAACAACGTCGTTGGGTTCTGGCCTGCCGTCTGGACAATGGGAAACCTGGGACGCGCCGGTTTCGGTGCTTCCTTGGAAGGCATGGTGTGTATCGCACGTCGCGTATGCTGCTTTCTCTACTGACGAGTCTCGCCGCCCGCGCGTAGTGGCCATACTCGTACGATGCGTGTGACGTTGGCACTGCGCCAAATCAGACGAAGAACGGACTCCCACTCGCGGCCACGGAGAATGGGGACGCCGGAAACGGCGGCGTACTGTCATATCTTGCAGGCCAGAAGCTATCTCGCTGCTCGTGTCCAGGATCGTCACATCCCGGTCCCATGCACCAGGATGGGACGTTCGTAGGGCGTTCTGCTCCAGAAATTGATATGTTCGAGGCGACGGTGGGCCAGTCTCTGCATGCATTTTATGTTCTTCTGATGACAATGAATGCCTGTAGTACTTGGGGACAGATCCTCCCGTGGGCCAAGTTTCGCAGTCCTCTCAGTGGGGGGTAAGCAGTGATTCCGCTTGATCTTGTTCCCGAGTCTTATTATTGCGTCTTTTCAGCCTTTCAACTACGAGTACCAGAGTTTCAATGGATCAGGGACTTACTCGATCACGAACGACACTCTTACAGCCATCAACGGCTATAAGGGCGGTATCTACCAGCAGGCTATCTCGGCTCTAACGTTCACTGGTGGGGCTCCGAACGTTCGTTAGACCAATTCTTTTATTCGTCTCACACTTTTGGTGTGCCCAGATCCGACGGCGTACGAGCTCAACGGCATGAACGCCAGTGTCTACGGACTTCAGTATAAGCCTGGATTCGACGATGCGGTAAGCGCTTTCACAGCGATAATGGAAGCACTATCGTACTCATCAACGCAACTCTCGATCAGTATATCGCATGGATTGCCCGCGACGAGCTCGTCTGGACGCTCTATACTCCGGCCACTGCAGCAGACAACGTTGTCGAGATTTCGGCGCGCCCTATCCCGCAGGAGCCTATGGTGAGCCTTGCCTGCCTCCCGTTGCGCTTGTAGACTGGCTGACATGATGGTGCTGCAGTACATTATCATGAATTTAGGCATTTCCCCGAACTTCGGCACGCCTGATATCGCGCACCTCACTTTCCCCTCAACGATGTACGTGGACTATATACGCGTATACCAGGACCCGGACAACATCAACATCGGCTGCGACCCATCAGACTTCCCCACCGCGGCATACATCAACGAGTATGTTCCCGTGCCGTTATCCGTAGGATGTGGTTGAGCTTAATGTCCCCCTTAGGTATATCGAGGCGTATACAAACCCCAATCTGACGACCTGGCGAGATGACTATGGCCAGCCGTTCCCAGGCAACAAGTTCTTAGACCAGTGCTAGTCACAATCCGCGAGGTCTCGTTGGCAGTTCACGGACTGCTGTTGCCACACTTTCGCTCTATGGTGTCGCTATGTGCCTTCGGGCCCTATGCAGGTTCTATCTTTGCTGGTTTTTACGGGATCTACGGTGGTGATCTTTTCGGCAGTTACATGTGATGTGCTGCCTGCATATACTTTATTTGTACTTACAGATGGTCTCGGGCTCTGGGAAGAGACGATGCGCATTGCGCACAGGCACCGTACGGATTCAAATAATTCTGGGAAGTGTATCATATACAATGGTATGTGCGTGGCGTCGCAAAAAATCAAGATGTTTAATGCCCATCTATGATCGATCATCTACTGGCCGACAACCTCGTCAAGAAATGCGTTGGACAAGCGCACGCACTGATGATAGCATTTTTCGAAGTCTCTCTGGACAGAGACAATGATGAGCGGCCAGATCGGCAGGACAGACATATGCGCCAGACAAGCACGTACAACGCCGCCGTAGTATGGGTCTGCGATGGGCTGGTCGTCGAGGTACGAGCCCCACAGGCGCACCTCCGCTGTGGCGTCGCGCGGCTTCTTGGCCTGCAGGGTGCGCAGGTTCGCCTCGTCCGCGGCGAGTATGTGTGTGAAGCGGCCAAAGTCCTCCAGAGAGACCTGGCGCGCGGCGTGGTACATGGGCACTCCGAACTGTGGCGGCGCGTTCGTTAGCGGATGCAAGCGCGCGGAGAGACGGATGGCAGACCTTGCGACATGTCGCGATTGCGCTGCATTGATTGCGTCCGACGCAGGTCACGGTGAGCATCGATGGAGGGGCGGCGGGTGCGAGGACATGAGTGAGTCTCACCGATCGTCCGGGTCCTCGCCGATGTGGTAGCGCGACGTCCCGGCGGAGTCGACGGTGATGTCGACGCCGCGTTCCTTTGCGACTTGCTTGAGCACGGCCTCGCCGATGGGCGAGCGGCAGATGTTGCCGAGACAGACGACGAGGACGGAGGGCGCCATGAAGGTGTGTGGCGGGAGGTGAGCCTGAGATGCGGGCCGGCGAGTCGCATAAGTATAGCGCGGGTCACGGTCGCGTGACCGTGACGGCCTTACCCGCTCGGGCCACATCAAGTCGAGCTTGCTCTCTACGCTATACTCGCCACTCAGCGCGCGATGAATCCCACACCCGCTGATTTCGCTGCCCTAGTCTCCATGATGTCTGCAATGCAGGGCACGAACCCCTTTCCTCCCGCCACAATGCCTCCCAACTCGCTCTTCGCGCAGTTCATGAACCGGACGGCCCCCCACATCTTTGGACAGGACATGAACGCTCTTCAGGCTCCTGTCCAGAACGGCCCGCAGGTTGCTGCCCAGAACGCCAACGTCCCACAGCCGAACTTGGATTTTCCGATGCAACCCCAGCCTCCTGTTCGGAACCTAAATGGGCCTCAACACCCCATCCAGAATATGAACATGCCTCAAGCCGCTAATCAGAATGTTCCTCAAATGCGCAACGCGTTCTACGTACGTTGCGTCCTCACACGCTTCCGACCGAGACCACTGATGTGCACCACACCCATCTTGCACAGGATATGGCACAGTCTATGGCCACGAACAACGGGATGGGCATGTTGGGTTTCATGCAGCAGCAGAACCCGATGCAGAACATCATGACGCAAGTCATGAATGAGGCGTGTAGGAACACCGTTCCGATCACCTCTGCAGAGGATGAGTCGCGACTCGTCAGAGTGCTGTACGAGAGCGAAATCAAGGGTCAGACCTATCGACAGGCCATCGAGACGCTCCATGGGGTAAGGTCTACAGTGTAGTTTTTTTGTTCGTGCCCCTGAGCAATATTTGCAGACGAACGATCATACTGCAATGATTTGGAAGGACTATTACCTTGACCATACGCCACGCCTCAACCGACTAGTTGCCAACCTTCGGGCGGCGAAGTCACTTTCCGCAAACCGATCTTCTCAATCTGGGGCACCTTCCAGTAGCTCTGGTCGTGCGTCACAGCCACAACCATTTGCTTCTGGCTCGAGGCCACGCAGCGATCAAGCGCGTCCACCCGCGTCACAATCCTCGGCATCGCCCTCAAACACTCACCGAACTCATCAATTATATGACGGTCACCGTTCGCATGGCTCTTCTGTGCCCCAACCTGGCAGTTCCTCCAGTCGCCATCATGTATTGTTTCATAGTGCCATTCGCAGCCAGCAAAGCAAACCCTCGGAGCAGTCGATGGGCAGGCAGTGGACGTCTACACGTACTGCGGTCGATGCTGGTCCCTTTGTTAGCTTGCACCCTGTGCGCTGGGCAATCAAGATTCCAGATCCCCCTTCGCGCGAACCGACTCCCCCTACCCGTGTCGAGTTCGCTGCCAGAGGCAACAAGTACACAGAGGACGACCAGGCTTTCTTTATCAAGTTCATCCAATGGAAACTCAAGGAAGATCCTACGTTGGCGAAGGAGCCGCTGTGCACCCTCTTATCCCAAAAGGTGAGCAGACCGGTGTCCATCATGGATTCGTCGGTTTCATGGATGCCGTAGGTTCCGTCCCACAGTGCGCCGTCGTGGTCAACCTACTGGACTCGACACAGCGAGCTTCCTGATGAGATCCTCCGCGAGGCCAACAGCAATGCTCCACGTCGACACGCTGCCACTAATAACAGGTCTGATTCGGAAGAAGGCACGAGTAGCGATCATCGGTCGCAGCCCAGCCATAACGAGGCTGCAGTTGAAGCCAGCATTCAGGCCGAGGATGACGATGCGAGTTCTTCAGACAACGAGAGCGAGTGGGAGGCAGAAGATGCAGACACCGACGACGATCTCAACAACATGGGGCATCCAGGGGAGCTGTGGACATATGCCGACCTCCGCATCATGGCGCGGTACATCGCGTCGCAGCCGAACTGGGACAACATGGCTCGCTCGGAGAGATGGCTGCCTTACGCGGCGAAGGTGAGGCCCGATGAACTGGTTTCGCGGACGTCGCTGATCTCGCGCATGTAGCATCCGAGGTCGAGCGAATCGTATGCACAGGGCTACGTAAGCCATATGAAAAGTCTGTAGCCTCTGCCGTTGTCACGTTGATAGCAGACTGATCAATGAGCTTGTCCGATCTTGCAGAGGTTCATCGCCTGGTTCGCAAGTATGAAGCGCAGGCTCAGCATGTCCATTCTGGCTCCTCTTCAGCATCTTCAGCGGAGAAAGGGAAGGGCGTTGTGCGCCCTTCAAGTCTGAGCTCGCAGAAGCGCAGATTATCAGCGATATCCCCGGAAATCGAATACCTTGGGAAGCGTATGAGGGTTAAAGAAGAACAACCTGCAGGTATTCCGAGTGAGCAATGACTTCAATCAATCTCAATGTTGTGGAATATGTATGCAATTATCTCTGCCGTTGTTACATTGTATATCTATCTATACGTTCCTTCCTTCCTCTGTATCATAGTGCGTACTACTCACGACATGTATATATACACTGCTAGAACACTGTTATCGTCATTTGTTGTTGGAGGGAACTCGTGTCGGGGGAGTGGGATTAAGCGCGCCAGGCTGTTAGCACGTGCTGGATCGATGGACCATGTATTTGAGGAGTTGCTATTAGCACCAAGTTCCCCAACGACCACCTACTTTGATCCTGCCCTTTCCTTGCCCACGATTTTCAAACCACCATGGATGAAGAATATGATGTACATCTAGTCGAACTGTGCTATTTTCCGGGCGTAGACTGACTCCCGTATCCGCGCAGGTCATCGTTCTCGGAACAGGTCTGACCGAATGTATCCTCTCCGGCCTGCTGTCTGTCGAGGGCAAGAAGGTCCTTCACATGGACAGGAATGACTACTACGGTGGTGACAGCGCGAGTCTGAACCTGACTCAGGTCGGTCTTCGCATGCCAGCTCTGATGGATCCCTGCTTACACCTGGCGCGCAGCTCTACCGCAAGTTCAAACCAGACCAGACGCCGCCGGAGGAGCTCGGGCGCGACCGCGACTATGCGGTCGACCTCATCCCCAAGTTTATCATCGCCTCGGGCGAGCTCACACGGATCCTCGTGCACACAGATGTCACCCGCTACCTCGAGTTCAAGCAGATCGCAGGCAGCTTCGTCTACCGCGACGGCAAGATCTCCAAGGTGCCCAGCACGGAGATGGAGGCGGTCCGGAGCCCGCTCATGGGCCTGTTTGAGAAGCGGCGTGCGAAGAAGTTCTTCGAATTCTTGCAGGGCTGGAAGAACGACGACCCTGCCACGCATCAAGGTAGATATGCTGCAATAATTGACGTTGGTCTCGTACTGAGGTCGAATGCTGGGATCCTAGGGATTAACCTTGACAAGGACAGCATGAACTCCGTGTACGAGAAGTTTGGTCTTGAACCCGGCACCCAGGACTTCATCGGCCACGCCATGGCGCTCTACTTGGACGATGAGTGAGTGCTACACGCGATAGATGTGCCATTCCGTATGGTGCTAAGTGGCATTCGTAGCTACAAGACAAAGCCGGCGCGGGAGGCGTACGAGCGCATCGTCCTGTACACCTCGTCCATGGCGCGCTATGGCAAGTCGCCGTACATCTACCCCCTTTACGGGCTCGGCGAGCTGCCACAGTCCTTCGCCCGTCTGAGCGCCATCTACGGTGGCACGTACATGCTCGACAAGACCATCGACGAGATCGTCACCGACGCGGACGGCAAGTTCGTCGGCGTCACTAGCGGCGGCGAGACAGTCAAGGCCAAGCAGGTCATCGGCGACCCCAGCTACTTCGGCGCGGGCAAGTCAGATATCGCAAGCAAGGTGCGCGTCGTCGAGGAGGGCAAGGTCATCCGCGCAATCTGCATCCTCAAGCACCCGGTCCCGGGCACCGAGGACGCCGACAGCGCCCAGATCATCATCCCCCAGAATCAGGTCAACAGGCGGAATGGTCAGTCGCGATACACGCGCTTTGAGACCCGCTGCTAACGCTGGATACATAGACATCTACATTGCTATCGTCTCATCGACACACAATGTCTGTGCCAAGGACGTCTATGTCGCCATTGTCAGCACAATTGTGGAGACGAGCGACCCTGAGGCGGAGATTGCGCCTGGCCTCCAGCTCCTCGGAAATATCTACGACAAGTGAGTGGACTTCTTGTTAAATCCGTCTTTTCTCACAGTCGGGCCTGCAGGTTCGTCACCGTTTCTTCGCTCTACACACCCACGACATCTGGGGAGTCAGACAACATCTACATCACTCGCTCATACGATGCCACATCGCACTTCGAGACCGTCGTCGACGAGGTTCAGAACGTGTGGAAGAGAGTCGTCGGCAAGGACCTCGTGCTCAAGAAGCGGGAGGTCGAGGTCGAGGCGTAGGAGCCAGTCACACCAGTCCACCATCAGTCCAGCCTCCATCCACACAATCCATTTCAATCATCCCGTAGTTGTCGGTTCCAGGAGATCTTAGCTTGTGTATAGTGCCCCCCTCAAACTTAGCAACGACAAACTTCATGTACTTGACGATCAATGCGTGCTCTCCGCCCTCGGCCTTTAGAATGCTGATACGTAGTGTGGCCAGCGTGAGCCGGTATCGTCAAAGAACGCGTTCATATCGAACTCGGGCACTTGTACATCCTGCTTTGCGGACTTCATCAGGCTGCCCAGCCCAGCCTTCCGCGCCACGAAATCCCCTCCTCCTTCAGCTCCTCAACTGGAGCGACTGGCGGCAGGCCATTCGCCGCTTGCGCTCGGGTGAGGCTCTGCGTGTAGGAGGAGCGGTGGTGATGTCCATATCTATCATGATCGACGACTGACGGCGCAGAGCGGGCTCGAGAGCGAAACGCGTGGAGATCGGACTTGGTGGAGACTTGCGTGATCCGCATCGCGGACGGCGGTAGAGGGCGCTGGAAAGACCATGATCGGACCAAGTCGAGAGCCAATGCGTGACACCCTTTGTATTGCGCATTAGGTATCGACAGGGAAGCGACCAGTGGAAGAACGTGACATACCCATCCGGCAAAAGACCCGCGCAATCTGAAGGACAA
>JABYQE010000336.1:0-14720 GCA_022376435.1 Amylocystis lapponica
CATCACCGAGAAGTGAGAGTGGGAGAAGCGGGTGCGCTGTGGAAGACATGGGTGATGGAGAGAGGGGCACGCGTGCGGTGGGCGTGGGGGCGAGGGGGATGAGCAGGTGCGTCGTCACTTCGGGCGACTGGGGTGCCGGGAAGTAATGGTCCAGCTCTGCCTCCTGAGTCTTCGCCTCGGTCTGAGCAGGCGTAATGTTTTCTACGGCGAGCGGCTGGAGCATCTCCTTGCGCGCGTGCTTCGCCTCCTTCTTGGCATGTTTCTGCATTCGCAGCTTCTCGCGCTCCTTCTGCATCTGAATGTCCCAGTCCGCCTCCCAGAGTGCGCGCCCGCTCACAGGCACGTTCTCGACGAGGTTCTGGAAGACAGGGCGGGCGGTCGAGAAATTACGCGCAAGGCCGAGCCCGACCTGGGTCGTACCTCTGGGCACTGTGGGTGCCCGCGGGAGGTACGGAGAGTGAAGCGGCCGAGAAAGGGCATAGCGGACGGGGAGCGAGAAACCCTGCTGTATAGTCCGGGCATGGGCAGATTGTGAGAACGCCCGTGCAGCAGCGGGAAAGTTAGCAGGCGCGCGAATCGTGCCAGGGGTGGTGAGGTGGGCAACGAAACGCGAGAGGATGGTGCGAGTGTGTCGGAAAAATTGTCTGTGCCGTCGAGCTGTTGGAGACAACGTTCGGGCGAGCGAACGATGGTATGTGAATTGATCGGCTTGAATTGGCGACGCCTCCGCCACCGCCTGGAGGCGGTATGCGGGGCGCCTGGCGGCCTAGGAAGGCACGCCCGGACGATGCAAGTGGCATCGTCGAACGCTATCAGTCGACTGTGCGGGACTGTGAGTGCGTTCGGGATGGTGGTGGTTGTGGAGAGAGACGATAGGAGCGGCCCGGTACTATCATGAGCGGATGCCGAGAGCCTGCGTGGCCTCCGAGGCTCCGGTGACAAATATCGCTACTTATGGAAAATCTCCTCATTCCTCCGCGACACTGCGTATCCATACTCAAAAATCGGTGATACTTGAGCCCAGTAGGCTACACTAATGTCGCGTACTCTTCAGGCTTCACAATTGCTGCAAGGTGAAAGTAATTGCTAATAGTAAATGATCCACCGACGCGGCAGATGGCAGTCTGAGTAGCAACAAAACAGCTCATGTCGGTCTTATTTCTCCTGGTGGTCCAGAGTACACTAAGGTATAATACATCAGCGAAGTATGTGCGAGATCATCTACACCGTCCAGTCATAACAATTGAGCGCAACATCGTAAGTAGATCAGAAAAAGCGACAGCGCGATAAACACCGTCCAGGGACAATCATCCCCAGTGGAAAGAAATTTGGGTATTGTCTACTACCACAGCGGCAAGACGAGTGCCAGCAGCGCAGACGTCGCGGACAATCCTACTGTAGTGAGCGAGGACGTCAGGGTTGATGCTGCGCTGGATCCCGGGACAGGGAGGAACTTTTCCGAGTCTGATGCTTGCTGCGCTGCGGTCTCCTGCAGCGGAAATCCGAGGTTTGCCGGTATCGCACAAGGACGAGAACGTCAAGACGCACCTTGAAGGCTGCAAGCCCGACCACAATACCAGCCGCGAAGAAGAGGAATGCGATGATCAGCCAAAATACTCCCCAAACTCGAGGAGCATTAGCGTTGAGTGACGTGTGGCAGACAAGAAGTGAGAGGTGTACCTTGTGACGGACAGCATCCACAGATATCGGCGAACGCAGACGCGTCAGAGCTGTTCACCTTCCGTGCGACGGTGTCATCGACGATGTCCCAGAGGACATACAAACACGACATGACACCTATGAACAGCACCTGTGAACAAATATCAGCCATCGACGCCACAAATCGCACGCGCGAACAAAGGGGGGCTCACAAAATATCTGAGCGCGACACCTCCCGCGACAAACCAGAACAGCACGATCAGGCCGGTCATGCCAAGGATCAAGAGCCATGTTCTAGCGCGCGCAAATTAATATCGTCCGCAACGGAGTCAGACATGCCGCAAACGCACAGCCAGTTCCGGCGCGCCCACCACAGCGTGAACAGGAAGAATACGGCGAGCACCAGCGAAGCAATCTTGCTCGCGTTCGTGTCGAAGCCGCACGCGATAAGCGCCGCCCCGATGAATCCCGAGCCCAGATAGCCCGCAGGAAGTGTCAACCATGGGATTCCGCCGGACATTCGTGTCGCGCCTCCTTCATCCGCTGCACGAAGAGGAACGGGGTTAAGCTGCGGTGAGACTGAACAGAATGAGTACGGTGCGGACATACGGTCAAGCTCGATGGAGTGGATATGTGCGCAGGTGAGCACTGGGGCAAGTTGTCGGTTGGGCAGCTTACACTTGACGACGACAAGATAACTCACCGCCCATCAGTGCATGGCTCATCTGGATTTCCGTCAATCCCAGGAAATAATTGGCAAGTGCATGATGGGAGGCTCACCTCATGGAAGCCGACGGTCAAAAGTCTGGCAAAGTAAATGTGAAAATCTGAGTACAGGGAACATCGGACATGTTCTGCTCACTTGAACGGATAAACTTTGGAGTAAAAACGCGAAACAGATTAGCGTGGCACTCGTCCCCACCAAGACTGGCTACTATGCGACTCACTTATCAGCGACAGGTATGGCACATGCCTAGAGTACCTTTCAGCCCAAAACAAGTCCAGCCACGGACGTGAAAACACACCATAGGATAGCAATCGCGACGATGTAGCAGCCGGCTACAATGAGAGTCGTACGCTGAGTACTGTTTGGTGTAAGTGAACTTGCGGCATCTCGCGCTGCTAAGTAGAGCGTATGATCTGCGAATTGTTGAACAGATGGCATCGTAATGGTCGTAGTAAAGAGAAGAAGACGGCAGGATATACTAGAAGCGCAGCAGTCAATATTGTCGGGCACGGCAGTCGACGTCAATGTTGAAGGTGAAGCTACGTTCGCAGTCCGCAGGCCTGGTCACTGTGCACATGCGGCGCAGTGACCATTGCGGCAATTCGTGGCACGTACGCTGTACATGTGCAGGGTGAAGACATACAGTACTACTAGGCTTTTTTACCCGTGGCTTCGCCACGGAAGGTTATTCAACATGGCTTCGCCATGGGTGTCATTGTTGATAGTGTGTGCATGGCTTCGCCATGCATTAATGGTCTTGGAGATTTATATATACAACAGATTATTGTGTTTCCCATGACTATGTTGTTTCCTGTGGCTATATAGTTCAATTTTCCCGTGATTGTCTTGTTTCCCGTGGCTATGTAATTTTCCATGACAGTGTTGTATCCCATGATTATATAGTTTCCTGTGGTCATGTTGTTTTCTGAGACTGTGTTGTTTTCCATCACTATGTTTTTTCCTGTTTGTATCCAGAGGCTATCATGATGTTGTTTCCCATGAGTATATTTTCCTGTAGCTGTATTTTTCCCGTAGCTGTATTTTTCCTGTGGCTATGTTTTATTTTTCCCATAGCTGTATTTTTGCTTGTGGCTATGTTTTCCTGTGGCTATGTTTTATTTTTCCTGTGACTATACTTTATGTTGTATTGCATGGCTTTGCTGTGCATTGATGTGGAACTTCACATCACTTAGGGCCAAGTCTACAAAGAGTCTATGGTTTTCCTGTGGTCATGTCTTCAATCCAAGATGTAAATTAGTTTGTGTCATTGAATTCAAGCAATGTAGATGTTCCCGTGGCTTTATTACAGCATGGTGTTTTGAATATTGTATGACTGCAGTTTGATTGAGAAGAGACAATGTCACAAACATTGCAAGTCCTATGAATTTTACTTCCCAGTTTCCCTATATATGGAAGAGAAGAAGCTACATGTTTTGCATGTCAATGTAAATCTTCCCATGGCTTCATCATTGAATGTATATTTTATGTAGCTGTAATAGAAGAGATAAAATATAAAAATAGTGTTGTGACAAATGAGCTGGAGCACTGGACACTGGAAAATTCAACTTAAGCCAGTTGGATGTTGCAATTGAGATCCACAGGTGAAACATTTGTTCAATGACTTTCTGGAGTGTCTGGCATGTGCCTATGGTCCCATTTTTATGCTGAGGTGGCAGACATTTACAGTGGACAGCTTTGATGGAAGTATATTTGTGGTCTGCAGGCATTTATTTGTGAATATACAGGTAAGTATTGTTATCCTTCCCGATTCGGACTTGACGCGCGCGCTGGCCCGTGACCTGCCTGGCCCTTGGAATGGGACGTGGGCAGCGCGCGTGGACGCCATGTGGCGAACGTGGTTGGCGTGCGCTCCGCGTGCGCTCCATGTGCGCTCCATGTGCGCTCCATGTGCTTTCCACGCGCGCTACGCGCGCCACACTGACCCCCTCGTCCCACTCCTTATAGATTCAGTCCAGCCCGCACATCTTACCACGGACGCCGCAGTGACCAGCGCAGCCTCGCCGTCAATGTCCGAATGCGCAGCCATCTAGATGCATGAAGATACGTGTCATAAAAACGTGAGCGATAGAATTAATGCTAGGGTACAGAGTACAAGACAAGATAGAGATATAGCCTGAGACGTCCGGGTAGAAACACAGTGAATGGCACACTAGACGAACAACAACCGCGGCACGCGGGGACATTTACAGCTCCTCGTCGTCGGTGATCTCTTCGCCGCGCTTTTTCCGCGCCATCCGCTCCTTCTTGAGCTACAGACACAACAGCAGCAGTTAGAAATTGAAGCGAGAATAATGGATAGTGACAACGAACCTTCCGGGCCTCCGACGCCGAAAGCTTCTTCACCTTCTTGGTCTCGATCTTGTTACCCATCGCATCGTATTGGACCTCCTCTTCGCCATCCTTCTTGTCAATACGTGGCCCAGCACCCTGGCCCTCAACCCAGTTGTGGCCAGATGCCTCAAGACGCCCGTCACGCATTGCCCACACCTCCTTGCACAGAGACTCTGAGAAGTCACGGTTGTGCGTGATGACGAGCACACCACCCTCGAACTCCTTCAGCGCCTTGATGAGGGCCGCGAGCGACTCGCGATCGAGGTAGTCTGCGGAATTTGTCAGTTAGGGTATCCTCCGGTGAGTAGGACGGAAACATACTAGTCGGTTCATCCAGGCACATGATGTGCGGGCGACGCCATGTCGCAGCACCGAGAACGACCTTGACCTTCTGACCACCAGAAAGACCCCGCATCGAGTTGTGTGACACGAACTCTGCCTCGAGGCCGAAGTCGGCAAAGTGCTTCTCAATCTCCCGACGAACGAGGGGACGGAGCAAACCGAGGCGCTGCGCCTCACGCGTGTCGACCTCGAGTACTTTCTGTAGACAACACGAGATTAGCTAATGAAGACGACTGGATTAGTAGAGTAGACGAACCTTCTCGAAACCACGCTTGAGGAGGTCGTCACGCGGCAGCCAGATGTTCTCGGACGAACTCATGCCCTTGAACGACACCTCGTACTCGTACGACTGTTTGAGCTTCTTGCGCGCAACGATCTCGTCGATGAGGCGCTTCTGACCCTCGACCACGACGATGGAGCCGTCCTTCATCTTTTTCTCCTCTTCTTCCGTGATCTTGCGCGAGTCCTTCATCATCTCTTCGAGATCCTCGCCTGTCTGGTAGCGCCAAAGCATGTACTCGAGCGGCGTCTTGTCAAGGTGGTTATCGATGTGGTGGAACGCGTGCTGCGCGACGTAGCCAATAACCAAGTTCGGGTGCTTCCAGATCTCACCGCCGCGGTTTGGCTCGGTATCGCCGATGAGCAGCTTCACGAGCGTCGACTTGCCGGAACCATTGGGACCAAGGACGGCGACACGCGACGAGAGCGACACTTGGAGCGTAATGTCATAGAGTTGCTGGACGGGCTGCGATGGATATTGGAAGCCAACCCTGCGCATCTTGACAAGGGACTTCTCCTTGGTCTTGACACCTTCAAGGAGTGGAGGATCCGGAAGCTTGAACTGGTAGTCCTCAGCCGCTTCGAGGGTGTAGTACGACCGCGCTTCGGGAACCGCCTTCATGAATGACTCGAGGTTACCCCTGTAACGGCGAAGCTTGAAGCGGTTGAGGTGGAGAACATCCGTAATGGTGTTGTTCAGGAAGCCAGAGTCATGCGAAACTATGATCGATGTGCACGTCTTCAAATTGATGAGATAGTTCTCGAGCCACGCGACGTTGACGACATCGAGATGGTTAGTAGGCTCATCGAGAAGGAGGATGTCAGCCTTGAAGAGCATGGCACGCGCCAATGCGAGCTTCATCTTCCAACCACCAGACAGACTGCCGATGGCCTGCTTTTGTCTCTCGTCGCTGAAGCCAACAGACGCGAGCGTCTCGATGACCTCCTCCTTGCCTGCCTGGATACGGGTGTCGGAGAGGATGAATTCGAGGATAGCGGTCTCCGCCTCGCTACCGTCAATGTCGTGCTCAACGTAGAAGGTGCGGACCTCATCGGGCGACGGGAAGCCCTCGACTTGACTATGGAATCGATATCAGACTCCATTCTGCGTGCGTGAACACGCAGACTTACCCGTTGGTGATAGCACGCATGAGAGTCGACTTGCCGGTACCGTTGCGACCGCACAGACCGTAGCGATGACCGCGCTTGAGACGGAGGGTGGCGGTGTTCAGTAGAATCTTGGCACCGTAAGCCAATGAGAACTGGCAATTGCAAAGATCCTCGCCCTCCTCCTCATCCTCGAGAGCTTCGCCCTCGTCGTCGTCCTGTGACGCCGATTTGACGACCCACTCGTTGACAACCGTGACAGGGTCGGGAGATGAAGTGAGGAACGCAAGGTAAGGTACAAGCGACTGCCACTGGGTCGTGTCGAAGTCCTTCGCATTGACAAGACTCGCAGCGAGGTTGGCCGCGTACATCGTGTCGATGCTCGCGACAGAGGGAACCGGGTTCGCACCAAGCTTCTTGTAGATGGCGATGAGTGAGTGCGCCAGCGTCTTCTCATCAGCCAGCTTGATGGGGGGCAAGTCAGAGCCGTCACCAGTGGGGACATCGCCAACCTGGCGCAGGGTCGCTATGGCGCGAGCGACCACGCCACGAGCCTCAGGATCACCAATGGTGGTCTCGACCTTGAGAAGGCCAGGGAGTAGCTTGGGAAGGAAGGGACGGACAGTGACAGCAGAGTCGACAAGCTTTGCCATGTTGTCAACGATGCTGAAAAATCCCGTTAAAATCTCAGTTTCGGAGGGGGGTGAGATCACTCACACAGCGACTTTCCGTTTAGTAGCAGTCAACTTCTCGGACAAACCTCTGGACAAGAGGGGTACCATGAGAGAGAGAGTTGGGGAGTCAACCTCGGAAACGAATGTGGTGGCCGACAGGAGGTTGATCGTGTTCGGAACCTCCTCGACAGGGTTAACCAAAGCCTTGATGAGAGCCGGAATAAAGCGTTCTATATCCTTGTTCGACACTAGTGCGGTGGCCTTCTGAAGCGAATCGCGCGCAGCCTTCTTCACGTCGGCCTTCGTATCCCAGATAGCCTCCGAGAGAATCGGAACAATCTCGGGAGTGAGACGAGCGGTCTGGGCGGGGGCACTGACAACAAGCTGATTCAGAACGACTAACGAACCAGTCTTGATCTGCCATTTGCCGGCCGTTTTGATCTCGTGGAGAAGGGCGGGGAGGACAAGTCCCGCTGCCCAGGGGTTCATAGCTGCAACGTACGATCGCACCGCCTCGACGGCCGCCGTTCTTGCGGCAGGCGTCTTGTCGGCGAAGCCTTCTAGAAGTGCGGCGTAAAGACCGGAATCAATGAACAGAGGCTCCAGAGCCTTGACACCGGCAGACTTTGCCAGTGCAATGATAGCGTTCGCTGCGCCCTCGCGGGCGGCGGGTGACTTTTTGTCGTTCAACGCCTTGACGGCGGCATCCGTGAAGCCAACGGATTGGAGGCCTGCAGGGCCCTCCTTTTCGGCGAGCGCGGCGAGGGAAGCCGCCGCAGACTCGCGGGTTGCCTTGTCAGAGACGAAGAGGCTAGAGACATCGAATTGGCCGGGCGCGGGGGCAACAGCGGCTTTGAGGGAAGCGGGAGCGGGAGAGGGCGTGGAGGCGGTAACAGCGGGCATCTCGTTGATCTGCATGGCCGATTGGACCATTAGACCTGTGTAAGAACAGAGATGAGCATTCCTGCAAGCTCACCTTTACCGACGGTATGATCGAAGTACTTGTAAAATTGCGAGACGCAAGAAAATGTCGTCAAAGGAACAAGAACGCTCTATTCAGACCTGGTCGGGATCAGTACTTGAATGCGGTTGGGAGCGTCGGAGGAGGAGAATGCGCATACCTTCTATGGGACAAAGGAAAGAGGCAAGTGAGGATAGAGTTCCGCCCGATACAGTTCAGCTTATATACCAGCCCCGCACCAGTCGGACTTTCAAAAAACATGGGCCGCACTCACGTGCTCCAAGGCTAGTGCGCCCTCACGAATCAAGACCTGAGGCGCCTCAGGCCTCAGGCCTCAGGCCTCATCCAGATCGTCGTCGTCGGGCTGGCAATGCGGGGGAGACCCACGCCAGCTGTCATCAAGTCTCGCAATTGCATTGCTTTCCGAATACGGATCTACATGCAGTTCTCACCGACCTTCGACTTCTGCAGTAAGCCTTCCCAGCCGCCTTCGACCATCGATCCCCATTTAGTTCTCGTCCAGGCTCGCAAAGCTAAGCGGTGCGAATTCCTGCAACGAGACAGGCGTGCGTGAGCAACATGTTTGCAGCATGGCATCGATCAACAGTGATGGATGGCACGCACGTATCCTCCCGCTTCATAATGCTTGCTGTTGGCTTCCACCCAGTGCAAACGCAGCGCGTGTAGGAAGGCGGACAGTCCCTGTGATCACGTCGCCGATGGGTCAGAATCAGGGAATCACCGTAGGAGCTCAGGAATCCGCGGGAACGCACCTCCATAACACATAGGATGCCCACCGTCAGGATGAACCACACAACACCCATGAGCAGAATAGCGATGATCCCGAACACCCCCGACATGCCCAGCACTCCCTCAATCGTCATCGTCCAGAGCACCTCAGAAAGTTGGGCATGTGCAAGGGACAGCGCCCACAGACGAAGGTATGACGCCGTGTGCGAGATGCAGCCCAGGCAGAATTCAATGGTATGGATCACTTGATGGATCACCACCTCCCGAAATCGTGTTGTTCCTGTGAACAGCGGACTTGAGCTAGAGGGAAGTCAGACTAGCCGAAGAGGAACTTACGTGTTCCTCCTCCATAGCTTCTACGACGGCCCTCCCATTGCCTTCCTCCTCGCCCTCCATGACTGTATCAGAGATGTCTCGCGGCGCCTCATCTGTTCCCAGACCGATATAACCCTGCCCATGTATCTTCTGCATCTCTTTCCATTCCAGGTACGGCTTCGCGATTAGCATCCACGGGACACATACGAACGCGAGGCCAAGTAGAATGACCTGGACAGTGCTTTGTCCCCGATACAATTGAGTGTCCGGGTCAACTGTGCCAGGTGATAGGAACATGCTGATGAGCATGTTCAGAAGGGAAGGAGGGCCGGTGGGAGATGTCTCCCAATCGATTTCCACTTGTAGATGATACAGACGACGAGGTAGCCAAAGATCGACTGCAGGAAAATCATTTGTGGGACGAAATTAGTCCAGATATCGGTGTAACGCTTGAAACGAAGGTGATTGGGAACTTGGAGGCAAAGAGCAAAGGTCATCTGTATACAATCGTCAGCACGAATCTGCAGTGGACTATAGTATCGACATACATGAACGACACCAAGCACAATGGACATCTTCATCTTGTACGAGTTCGTGAACAGCAACGCATTGTCAGCGCCCGTGCCAGCCTGGGTCCAGTCCAAAAATGTAAGTATGGCCGTTAGGGATCGCAGTAACAGTCTGATTCCCGGGGTCCTCGGGCCAGCTCCAACCGGATGCGAATAGATGCAGGGATTTCGAGAATATATCGTTGTAAAGGAGCCCAGTATACATCGAAAACAGACCCATCATCAAGATGATATAGCGACCACTGCATATAAAGTCAGTTCACCACTGCCGCACATGATATATCGAAACGCTTACAAGAAGAACATGCCGAAAATCTGGATAAGTCACATCAACCCAAGTCGTGTGTAGGTAGATGTCAACCAACATACCTCTCCGAGATCAGCTTTGAGGAGTCTCCTCTCAAGCAAAATCATGATGGCCGCAGACATGAACGTGATGAACCCATGGCCAATATCACCAAACATTACTGCGAAGAGGAACGGGAATGTGATGACGGCGAACAGGCCCGGGTTGACTTCCTGGTAGCTCGCAATACCATAAGCATCCATGATCGTCTGGAAGCCTTCCGTGAACCTATTCGTGCGGTTGAATGTGGGCGGCGTCTTATTCGTTTCAAATCATGCAGGATCGGGGGTACGTTAGTCCCAGACTCCTCCTGGAAGGCAGGTCAGATCCGAAGGACCAGTACATACAAATGCAGCTTACTGTCGCATGCCTGAGCGCAACCTGGATCATCGGGATATCTCTGGTCGGGCACCATCCTTCGGCAATTAAAGTCTTCCTCCGCACGTCGTAGATCAACAGGTTGAGCGTCTCGTATATCAGTTTTCTCCTTCCGTACGACGTCCTGCCAGCTCGCGAGGCTCTCGCCAATCGTAACCAGCTCTGCTCGGCGGTTGATACCAGTGTTAAACAACACAACCTGCAGGTCCTCGAGGCGCGCAGTAACTTCGCGCATCGATTCGGCACGCTTGTCTGCATTGGCGTCGATTGGATACAATGTGGCGCCCATCGACTCAGCAACCTTGCGAATTTTGGCGAGAAGGGTGTCCCCATGCGCGAAAATGATGAAGACATTCTTACGGGTCTCAACCCCTGTGGTAGGGTCACGAATGGCTCTTGGATATCAGTATGGTTCATGTAGAGATTGCCGCGCAAGACACGCCAGAGAACACGCTCGAAAGTGGGCAGACGAGAGCGCTCAATAGTCCCAGCTACGAACCTGCGCATCTGTTAGAATCCACGATGAGTGCAGACCACTATTGAACGTACTCGAGATCAAACTGAATATTGCTGCTAGAATACTGCTGTTCTCGGTCGTCGTGCTGCAGTAGTGGGGCAGAGCTGTCATCGAAGGAGCTCCGAACATCCTGTTGGTAGCCCGAGGCCTGTGGAAGCAGAGTTCAGCAAGGATATCTGCTAAGTACGCGTACACTCACCCTCTCGAAGAACACCGCAGTTTCTCGTAGGACATGGCGAGCCTCTACCAGCTCCTTCGTACGCTCAGACAGCAACTGATAGCTGTCATTCATCTGGATCAACCTCGTCTCGTGCTCTGCGAGCTTAACGTCAAGCTCGTCCATGGTGTGCGCAGCACGTGGTCCAACAGTCAGGAGGGGTGCCGAGTCGTACAACGGTCGTATGGGGACCTTGTCCTTGTCCTTCTCAATTTGAGAAGAGAAGAAGCGGACTCGACGAGCCATCTCGTCGACGCGGCGGATTTCGCCAACATACGAGCGTTGAAACGGGTTGACATCGGGGTTGAGCTAAAAGCGAATCTACGTGAATGAGAGCTAGGATTAATGTTGTGAATGTTAAACGCACGTCTTTGAACTCGACGTTCCCCAACTCGCCCAGTTCTGCTATAGTGTCATGCGCGACTTCGGTCGGCACGATGAGCTGGACCAAGCTCATCTGCTCCGACCCTAGGGCAGTAAAGCTTCAGTGTCGTCTAGTCTGGATCCAACAGTTACTCACGGAACAGAGGACGGGTATTCGTCCCCCATGCTCGCAGATCACAGAAAGAGAAGACGACCTTGACAAAAGTGGATATGATGGAGGGCTTCAGTGCAGTGAGGCGTCGTGGTGGCACAAGTGTTTATTTGTTCGGGACAAACATCGGCGGGCGCTAACTTCATATGTGCGGCGCGCCTCCTGTTATAAAGGCATCGTGCACCACAGGTAAGATTGTTTGAATTGAATATCTATCCTTCTGAGTGTTCATCTTAAAAATGGCAGGGTGTTGGTACCAGGAATCCCCACCTAGTTCTGTGCGACATGTAAGTCTTGCTGTCACGGTTGGTTCAAGAACATTGGTAGTCTTCTCGAGCATGGTCCCCTTGGCCGTGTTTATTGATACTCACCTCGAAGTCAAAGATTTGTTCTTGCCGTCTGTTTAGACACTGTACACACGTGAGGTGCACTTACTGAGCTACGTGCGTTTTTCAGTCAGTTTATTTGTGTTCCTGCGTGTTTATGACCGTCCGACACTAGAGGGTTGCTGTCTAACTGGTATGACCATTGAGATCCATTTATCCCAGATGGTCAAAGTACGGTTGCGATACACACCATCACATATATGCCTGCGACCTATTCATCTCTCTTTGTATTCCAGATACGCCGATCACCAGGTTCAATACCGCCCCTGCAATTCGACCCAGCTTCCCTACTACAACATAAATCCTAGGACTAGCATCGCCACCCCCACCACTCTCGCGATGTTGCCAGGCTCAGTTTTTTTCCTGCTCGGTCAATAAATGCGCGCGGGCTTTCCCCGAACTTTCAGCCGTTTCCTCGAGCTCTCTATACACCTGCGCCAGCTTTCTCTGCGTCTTCTTATCTTTGTCAAGAAATGTCTGCGCCATTTTCACTCACATCTCCTTCAATTTGGCCTCATGCTGCCGCACGAGCTCGGCCTCCTGTCGTAGGAGTTCTTTCCCAGCCTGCGTCGTCGAGATATCGATCCCCTCCTCGATGACCTCCCTTTGGATGCACAAGGCGATGGGCTGATTGTTCAAAAGAGGTTTGGCAATCCGTTATAGCGGGTTATCAGTGTGGCGTGCGATCCTGGCCCCCAAAGGAAAAATTTCCTTTCATCCGTCGTGGGGTTTCGTTCGCGGACGGTGAATATCTCATCGGGTTCCTCTCCTCACATCACAACGTTTTTGAGTGCGTCGTCTCCGCACAGTCTCCAGAACATGGGAGAAAATCCGCCGCGAGACTCGGTTCATCTAGATCCGAGATACGATGCATGTAGATGATGCCACTAAATATGTGTCCTTCCTTGTATATATGGGATGTGAACACAAGTGGTTGGAAGCTTGTGTCGTATTACTGTCGACATGGGATCATAGGCTTACATGGCGGACAAATCTGTCGCGATGGCTTTCAAGACCTGTATCCGACTTGGTGGAATCGTCAAATCTGGGAACGTCGATGAGGGTGATCCTTCGACCATCCAGATAGAATGCTTTGGAATGCTCTACCTCTTGGTGCGTGAATCAAGGCTATCTCCAATCTTGCGGTGCCGCTGGTCCAAGTCAAGGAACTATTTGTTCGTCAGTTCAGCGCTCAGCCCGTATAATGACTTGTAAGAACAAACTATTGATTTTCCCGTTCCCGTTGCATCCATGACCCTGCGTTCTCAGTCGTCCGCCCGTTTTGTTCAACTTACTCAATCAAAATGACATGTGGGTTTGCGCCCTGCTCCCTACCTTCCTTCGAATATACACGGTGAGATGACTTTAGTAGTCGACCCCATGCCCATCCATTTTTCTACTAGATGATCTCACACCTGGTGGATGTTGTTGAATCCTTTCTCTGATAGCACCAATATGAATACTACCGAAATGATTGCCTTGCTGCAACTGTTCTGTGTTCGCACGAACCACACTGCCATTGACACAGTGCTGATCGTATTTTATATTCATTTCATTTCTCCCCACTCATGATATCAAAACACGTCTCCGCCACGGTCGGGCGTACCGTATTCTGCGTCGGGATCCAGAAAAAGCATAAACCGACTCGATTATGAATTTGTTTGATCGAGCCCCGATCCAGGATCTGCCATTCATACAAAATCAATTACATGCCTGTGCGAGTCCGAGTCCGGCCACTTTTCTTACCACGTCCGCACTCTCCCTTTCTAAATATTCAGAACTCGCTTGATAATTGCTGAACAACATAAAGGTAAAGCGACAAGAACATTGATGGGCCGGATTCCGCCGGAGCTCAGCACATACTATCTCGATGCGCAGTCGTACAGCTTCAGGAACAATCTACGCCCGAAATACCTTCTGGCAACGGGTGCAAACACCTTAACCATATATATAAATGCGTATATCGAGCCGTCGGCGCACCTCAAATTGATTGATACCACTTACGCCGCGCAAACTGCACCCGAGCTCGAGAACACAGCTGTTTCAAAGGCCCAGAAGAGCGGTGCCGAGGACGAAATCGCGAAGCTCGAAGATCATCCGCTAAGGGTCACTGAGTAACCCTGCAATGCGGTGACATACTTATCGGAACGTAGTTACTGCTCATCAAAGAGAATCCTTGCCTCAAATGGTCTCGTCCGCCGCATCGCGAACACGAGCATCCATCCGCAGCGGGATCCTGTGCCACATGATCATTGGGGGAGCGCTCGCCGGTCTACTAACCTCGACGGCGAAGCATCTCGGGAAGACACGATGCAGCAGTCGTATGGAAGAGGTGGTGATTGAGCGCTAACATGAGACGCTCCGAGACCTAGCAGGACAAAGAAGGGCGCCTCAGTAACGGCGTCTGCATACAATTATAGCTCAACTCATGTGTGCATGTACAAGCTAGCCGCGAGCAAGGCGAGACGAGGAAACGGTGTCTTGTTACAAGTATAATTTACGGGCTATGTCTAGCCCTCCGAGTCGCCTGCAGCAGATGAATGAGCAGGATGTAAAGTAGCGACAGTGCATCAACCATTAGTTGTTTGCACCACTGAGAGGCTATG
>JABYQE010000337.1:0-14658 GCA_022376435.1 Amylocystis lapponica
AGTGATCATGTATTCTCGGAGTCAACTTGGCCATCAATGCATCATGTACCACGATATCACGACTCGAAAACGTATACACCTGCAGTTGAAACCAGAGGGAGCGTTGAGATAATGAATGTGAACAACTACATGTCCATCAGTCATGGTGCACATTCCGAGTCTGCCTTGAATATTCGAGTTCGACATTGGGTCACATTCATACATTCTATCTTACAGCGACTTTGTAACCTACACAGCCTTGGGCAGAAGTAACAAGGCGTACGACAAATACACACTGTCCTGTCTCCACGCCTGAGCCTCGTTGCCAACGTAGTTGCAGGTTTCGTTTTGCTCATCCTGCCAAGTCACAACCGACCCATCGAAGTTTGCACTGTAAAACGGGACATCCTTGAGACCGTCGAGCCAAGGATATATGTCCCCAAGCTCAGCCGTATCCTGTTTATCAAGCAAGCAGTCGATGTGATCCTCCGTGAAAGGGTAGACCCTCGACCAGCATTCCTCTTCAAAATCCTCGTAGGGGTCTTCACAGCGGGAACCCCACTCGCACACGATCGTTAAGACCACTGGCAGGAGTTTCACGTCCGTGTCGCCCATCTCACGGGCTCTGGCAAGGAGGAGGGCATCGAACCCGCTGAGCCGCGTAGTGCCCAGGGCGTACTTCCTCTCCAGCAGTATCCCACACGGCGTGTGTAATCTCCCTATCACGTCGTCGACCGCCTTGCGAACGCTGTCGAACCCCCGCAGTTCCTGTGAGGATCCTGCGGCGTGGAAGACTTTGAACGCGATAACGGCGCGGTGTCCCTTGGGAATCCACTTGACCGAGTGAGGCACGTCGGGATAGAACGCGCACCAGCTTCCGGGGCCTGCACTGAGATATTTGTCCGCGATACAAAAACACTTTTCGCCGGTCGTGTCGCCTAAGCCCACGAGGAACGTCCCGGCGAGGTCCATCTGCGGCGTGTCGCGGTGAGTCTTGAAATGGCCACCGTGACCATACAGATGGATCTTGTACGGCTCGACACGAACCCCTCCGCTCATAAGGAACGTCTCCTCCCAGCAATCCTGGATGCGTTTCAACAGCTCTGGTTCGACGGAGAAGTCGGCCGCGGGGATCTCTCGAGCGTTACGGACGTCGGAATTGATCTTCGTTTCCTGCGCTCGCACGTCACCGTATCCAGAGACGACGGCATGCTCGTACCACCTTTCCAAGAGTTGCGCTATGGGGCCCGACGGCTCCGCCGCCGCCTTGTCGTCCTGCTGGACAGGACGGACGACGTCGTCGTACTCACACCCCTGGCGTGTGACGCGTAGCCTGAACGGCTGCGAGAAGGCCCCATTGGCATGAGATCGAACGTGCTCTTTGTGGACGTTGGCGAGCTCCTTGAAGACCAGCTGCAACCATACTGGTGAGTTGTCATAGCGACCTGACTCAACGGTGGGACGAACCTCGTCTTCAAACCCGTTGATCTTTCCCTGTACTGACTTCCAATTGAATTTTTCTGTAACTGGGCCATACTCGTACATGTCCTGGTAAAGGTACGCTTCTCGAGTAGGGCAGTTCCCAATTTGGCCCAGACGACGCACATTTTTCAGGGCTTGCATGACGTCGACGGCCGTGCGGAAGCTGGAAGGGGGAAGCTGTCGTGATTGTCAAAATCAGAACATATGAGTTATTACAGCCTGGATATACGTACTGGCATGTCCGAGGGCAACATCGCAGGCAACTGGTGACGCTCACTGATACGTGGCCTCTTCGCGGGAGGAGTGGCGGAGAAAGCTTGAGGGCCAGAGAGCCCGGTCATGTCGCCGGCTGCGCCGTCTTCGGGGCCATTTGACGGAGAACGCTGGCGGCGAGTGCCTGTGGGAAAAGATAAATCCGTCATGTTGCTCATGTCGTAGGTTGTGGTGACTCGGAGATGAACGATGTTGACGTTAAAACGAACAGGGTGCAAGAGGCTTATATACACTCGCGGTGGCTGGCTGCCGGTGGCTGGCCACCCGCTTGACACGGTCACCTGACATGTGGCACCGTCAACTTTGCCACCGGTGCCTAGACAAAAGCTTGGTTCAATCGTAAGACATTGTGGCAAGTACCCTAAGCTTATGATCCCTCGGGAAAAACTTGGGCTGCTTCTTGGGCTGCTTGTCGCGAGCTTGGGCCATATTCACTCACCGCGGCGCTCATCTTTGGGCCCTTCCTCAGTACGCATACGTGTCGCCTGGTTTGCCTCTGCCGTCCCTGGCGGTCATTGTCGTGAGTGTCGCAATAAGGATGGCTGCTCACATCATACCATTCTCTGAACTCCAGGACCCGTCGTCATAGACACGGGATGCGTTTTTGTCGTCCAATAGTCCATGCTCCTTGCCATATCGAACGACTATTATGATTCATATAAATATACACAGCGTGCATGAAGAGAAGGGCTATTCCATAACTGATGCTGAGCCTCATGCAATTATGGAAAGCGACAGGTGAACGGATAGATGGAATGGTATAGGAAGTACATTGAATTGCGACATACACAGCTTTACAACCGCCTACTCCTGATATTCCTCGTCATCGTACAGGGCTGATGAGCTTGGCTCTACTGGTAGCAGTCCATCAGACTATTTCCGAGTCAACCGTCACGGTGACACGTGGCGACTGAAAGCTAACCTATGCAAGGCCCAACCTACGTCAAAGGACAAACAAAATCATTCACTGACAACTTCACTCCACTAATTAACAAGTACACACCTCTAGAAGAGCAAATTTCAGTTCCTCTGCCAATGTATGACTTTGCGGAACTGCATTTTGGATAGTGCTGCCATAACGACCCAATATAGCGGGTGCTGGAATTCCGCTGTATCCATTGAATGGGGCTACCACAGTCAACATACCAAAGCGGATCTGCAGAGTGTCGGAGACGAAATTGACGGATTCCAGCTGACCATATGAAGATACGACAACCAACGGGCGTGGATCTGTCACGTATAGGGCGCTTCTGCTCCAGTGTGTCGTGCAGAGAGTATCTAAAGTGTGGTGCTCTCGTGATAGCGCAGATATAACCTTGAGGCAGTTTCAACGATACACAAGCAACCGGACGTAGACCTCGGCGGTGACGTCCTCCATCTCGGGAAGATAGACATCTTGTCGTTGGTACACGGCATGCTTGGCCGCCTCGTTCGCTACCTCTTCCCAGCCTTCGCGCATAGCAAGCAAGTATGCTCGTAGAGCATCTGTAATGGCCAAGTCTCCACACATCCACTTGGCAGCGTTCGTCATCCTCACGAGGTGGTACTTTCTTCCTACAGACACAATGTTCTCCAGCTCGTCGCTCGGGATCTCCGGATCTTCCATCGGATAGCAAAAGTGCAAGATCCATAGGAGCATGTGGCTATCCTCTGCCACAGTGATTATACGAGCACCGGGAGAGGCAGGGGTGTCTGGAAGCTGGTCGAGGAGTTCGGCAAAGACTGGAGATGATAGCGCAAGGAGGAGGCCGACGACGTGAAAGTGAATACCATCCAATGACTGGACAAGAAGATCTGATTTCGCAGAGGGTTTATCGAAGGGATGACTCGAAGCGAGTGGAGGCAAAGGAACAACTGGAGCAGCTGGACGCGTACGGGCTTCAGGATGAAACTCAAACTCCTTTTTATCCGTGGCTCCATAGCAGAATCGCAGCAGGCGATATAGTGCTCCAGCGGATATGTTGTCCATCTCCGGTACGTAGACAATCGGTTCCCGCGATGCGAGTCCACATCTCTTGTTTTTTTTCCAATAGACATGAGCAGCGGCGCGAGCGGCATCCTCGAGCCCGTACTTGCACGCAATAGCGTACGTAGGATATGTTGCAACCTGAGAAAATCCGAGAAGTGACTTCGAAAGCTGCGCTGTCGCTCCCTTCATCTGATACTTCTGGGCTGCCTCCAACACTTCTACCGTATCCGCAATATTCGATACCACCGGGTTCTCCATCGGATAGCATCGGCGTAGCAAGTGATCGAGTGTCACACTGCTCTCGGCTACGGAGATGATAGGGAGGTCGCTCTCCCGGTGGATGTCCTGCGCCGAAGAGGAAGGCTGTGGGATGTCGAACATGTCCTCGAAAACAGGTGATGCGAGTGCAAGAATAGCTTTGTAGGTCCGGAAATCGACCAAATCGGAGGAACGGAGAATGATGTCGGCGTTGGGCTTGTCGAACGGCGCAGACGCCACTGATGGCAGCGAGTGCTCTGGGAGTGACATTGATTTGATCGTAGCGGTAAGCACTGTAATCTAGTCAGTTCCATTTGGCCTGGAGCATAATCAAACTGCCCACCAACAAGCTAAGGCTGTGGTCAATGTGAGCAATGATCAAGTTGATCAGGCCAACGAGACGGGCTGCACCCACGTCTCGGGGTGAGCCGAAATGACCCGGCAGATTGCGATGCGATATGTGCGTATCACCTACTTACCTCCACCATGAAGAAACAAGGACTCGTGGTTCCTGCATGTGAGACAGCTCATATGAAGTATTATGAACCAGGTAAATGAAGGCAAGGTAGCCCATATTTGATTCGGAATCCCAAGGCTGCTCCCCAATGTCGTGCGATCATCAAGCACGGATACACATGTATACCTCGTCAATGCGGAGGTAGAGTGACCCCGTGAGTACAGCCATGTTCGTGCATGGCGGGCCGTAG
Source organism: Amylocystis lapponica (assembly GCA_022376435.1). Taxonomy (NCBI): domain Eukaryota; kingdom Fungi; phylum Basidiomycota; class Agaricomycetes; order Polyporales; family Postiaceae; genus Amylocystis; species Amylocystis lapponica. Next base: position 4,669 of record JABYQE010000337.1, read on the forward strand.
TTGTAGCCGCAGTAAGAGCAATAGCTTCTCACCAACTTGGAGTCAGCGGTCATCGACACAATGATTGCGGGGAGAGACGCACTACAGCGAGTCGTTCCCAGTGAATCCTTCGAAGAGTGTGGACTGCACGCTGAGCAGTATATAGAGTATGAGACTCACAGCAAGAAGGTGAAGATTGTTAACATCTCATATAGGTCTACATCACGAGTTACTCACCTCGAACCTGCTGCTGAACAACGAGATAGTATCCAGGAGCTCAGACTCGTTACAATTCCGTGTCAGACCCTCGCCAATAGCTGATGCCTGGGCAGTGGATGTCGTGAGGTTGAAGAGGATAGCAAGGGAGTTGGCGTCCTGCGAACAAAGTGTCGTCGTCTCGTTGTCACAGTACAGCCCACACTCAGAAGCCAGAACGGTGTATCGTACATTGTCTTGAGCACAAATGCCCTTCTAGCCCATCCGGCAGCAAGCGCAGATCCCTTCAGCTCGGTGGCAAGCTTGGCACTATTTGTGAGGACCTGCATAATGCTCTCTTGAAATTGCAACTAAGAGACGATCCTGGAAACCGAACCTTTCACGACAAACATTGAAGTGTTCGCTTCCGAATTATGGATGCCTTGACCCAGCCGTCCCCAGTCCATAAGGCCAGTAATGCTCAATAACCGGGATACGTCCACCCGTAGCTGCGGAGATGCCGTAAATGCAATTTAAGAAGCGATCGAGCATCGTTTTAGAGACGAATGCGCACCGGTGGAAGTATCACAGGTCCACATCAGCCGGACCGAAAACTTTCAAATGCCCAGTACTAGTATGATACTGTGATAACGCGAGACCCTGTCCACGTCGACGTAGAATGGCGTGCTGACGAAATCCACGCGTCCAGGAAATTGCTTGTCACCTTTCCGTCAGAGGAGAAACATCTCGATCCAACCGCGCTGTCCTACGCGCGCATACACGAGCTTTGTATGGAGCGTGCCTGGAAACTCAACCAGATCCGAACGCGCTCGAGCGGGATCCCGATGTCTGCGTGCACGGCGCACACGATCACGAATTCTGCAGAGAAGGTAGAGCATAGTGAGCGTGCGGCAGCACAGAGGAAGCTCCTCCAGGGTGGCTGAGTGGGTACAGATAGCCGGCATGTGCAGTGCATCGATGCGAGATGGAAGACGTTGCAGAGCGCAACCATCCATTTAGGGTTGTCGCAATGTTGGAGAACACATACAGTATCTGAGCGCGATGCAACTATGACGGATGCCCTCTGCGTTACGTCGTCCATGATGTCTGGGTGCGCGATTGCGTGCATCACGAACAGGTCATGTAGCGTTACGGGCAGCGCAGGCTTGACTCCTGATATCGCCAGGGCCACGGTCTAGTGAGCAGATATGAGCGAGGAATCTGCCACCCGCTGCGGTCTGTCGCGACGAGTTATTTCGATGAACTGGAGCTAGAGTTCACGATTAGTGAGCCAAGGACTGGATCAATATACGATACCTTCCAGATCACCATGATTGTTCTGGTACCGTCAATATTGGACTAATATTCTTCCTAAATGACGTGAATTAGTACGGAAGAGTCAACAGTGTTGAAACCTACCTCAGGAATCCACTACACAGGCAGATAGATTTTCCTTCCTCATTCGAGAGAAAAAGAGTGTCTGCCAGTCTCGGGGAGATCCACCGTGCCAGGTCCATGTTGAAGTACTCTATCGTCAATACGAGCAGAAGACATGAATGAAGCGAAACGACACAATTCGACGTGTCGTCGTGCGTTGTCAGCGAGATCATAGATTTGTGATCTAAGATTCTGATTCTACCAAAGGACCGGCTGGCCACGACGCGGGAACCGAGAATGTATCATATGGCAATACTGCTCGTAATTCTCGAAAAACAACGAAGATTGCACACCCGTTCGTGCTGCTAAACCCAAGCCATATCCATTATGTTTTCCCCGCACGCATGCTACGTGCTCATTTGTTAGCCAATTTTTGCGACTTTTTTTCGATAATCAAATACATATCGGATGAGGCGGGCCGCGTGTCTGAATCGTAAACCCATTGGAATACAGAGGTAGTGGGGGTGGATACATCAACTTCGAGGCACTAAATGCCAATTTATCATCGAACACTGGTGCAAGCAGACTCAAACACCATCAAATACCTTATTCATTGAATTGCGAGCTTTCAAACAACCACCTAATTTTCAAGACATTGAAGGTCCTAGTACTCGTACAGAAACCAAGCAGGCAGGACCTATGAGCTTGACTCTAGCGGTCTGGCAGACTGTTTCCAAATAAATTGTGACCACTGAAATCTCAACCTACGCAAAGCCCAACCTACGCAAAGGGAAACGAAAAGATTATGGATATGCAACTGTAATAATCAACAAGTTCGAACGCACCTGTAGAAGAGCCGTCCTCAGTTCCCCTGCCAATGTACAACTTTTCAGAAGTGTATCTCCGAAAATGCCTTCATGATTTTGAACCACAGCGGGTGCTAGAAGTCCACTGTATCGACTGCATGAGGCTAACACAGTCGACATGCCAAAGCGGGACTGGGTAGCTTCGTATACGGAGCCGAAGGATGTTACCAAGTCTCCACTCGTGATGTATAGGGCGCTTCTGCTCCAGTGTGTCGTGCAGAGAGTGTCGCTGTATCCATAGTATCCTGCTGACAGGTTGCGTATAACCTTGAGGCAATTGCAACGATACACAAGCAACTGGTAGTAGACCTTGGCAGTGGCATCCTCCATCTCGGGAAGATAGACGTCATGTCGTTGGTACACAGCATGCTTGGCCATCTCGTTCGCTACCTCTTCCCAGCCTTCGCGCATAGCAAGCAAGTACGCTCGTAGAGCATCTGTAATGGCCAAGTCTCCACACATTCGCTTGGCAGCATTCGTCATCCTCACGAGGCGGTACTTTCTCCCTGCAGACATAATGTCTTCCAGCTCGTGACTTGGAATAATCGGGTCTTCCATCGGATAGCAAAAGTGCAAGATCCATAGGAGCATGTGGCTATCCTCTGTCACGGTGATTACACGAGCACCGGGGGAGGCAGGGGTGTCTGGAAGCTGGTCGATGAGTTCGGCAAAGACTGGAGATGATAATGCAAGGAGGAGGCTGGTGACATGAAAGTGAACTCCATCTGACGACTGGATAAGAAGATCTGATTTGGTAGAGGGTTTATCAAAGGGATGAGAAGCGAGTGGAGGCGAAGGAATAACAGGAGTAGCTGGACGCGTACGGGCTTCGGGAAGAAACTTGAACTCCTGTTCGTTTGTAGCTCCATAGCAGAATCGCAGCAGGCGATATAGTGCCCCAGCAGATATGTTGTCCATCTCCGGTACGTAGAAAATCGGTTCCCGCGATGCGAGTTGACGACCTTTGTTTCTTCTCCAATAGACGAGAGCAGCAGCGCGAGCGACGTCCTCGAGCCCGTACCTGCACGCAACTGCGTACGTGGGATATATCTCAACCTCAGAAAATCCGAGAAGCGACCTTGACAACTGCGCCGTCGCTTCAGTCATCTGATACTTCTGGGCCGCTCCCAAAGCTTCGTCCGTATCCGCGACATTCGACAACACCGGGTTCGCCACTGGATAGAATAGGCGCAGTATGCGATCGAGTGTCGCACTATTCTCGGCGACGAAGATGATGGGGATGCCATTCTCCGGGTGAATGTCCTGCGCGACCGAAGAAGACGGAGGCTGTGGGATCTCGAACATGTCCTCGAAAACAGGTGATGCGAGTGCGAAAACGATTTTGAAGGTCATGAAATCGACCAAATCGGAAGAACGGAGGATGATGTCGGCGTTAGGCTTGCCGAACGGCGCGGATGCCACTGATGGCAGCGGAGGCTCTGACATTGATTTGATCGTGGCGGTAAGCACTGTAATCCAGTCAGTTCCATTTGGCTTGGTAAATTCAAGCTGCTCACCAACACGCTATGTCCGGGAGATCAATGGTCACTAGCACTAGCTGGTTGAGGAAGCTCATATACCTTGGCTTCACAACGTTTTCGGAGTGAGCCGAAACGACCCGGCAGATTGCGATATCATAGAGCCATGAAAATGAAAGTAAGGTTGCAACCCTACATCTGAATCGGAATCCCAAGACTGCTCCTCAAAATCATGTGCGCATCAAGTGACACAGACTGAGGTGCCGTTTTTATGCCGTAGTCGGAATGACACGGGCTTTATCCAAGAGCGGCCCTAACATGATGCTGGGGGTGGAAGCAATCAAGTACGTACCACTACAACATGGCTTGCCCCCTCCAAGCGGAGGGAGTTCCGAGAGTCAAGCATTTCGCTCTCTCCGTCGACTGTCACCTCCCCGGAGAGCGGCAAGCGGACAACACCGCTCGTGCCCACAGGAGCCTCGATGAACAGTGTCAACGCATCCTCCGTCGCGTACCACTTCACCCCAAACCAGCCTAGTGGCGTCTCGAAGCCTCCCTGAGCCGAAGAGAGCCCTGACAGGTGGGGTGCGACGGCCCACGTCCTGCCCTGCGGCGCAGTAACGGTAAGGCCGAGGACATAGAACGTCAAGGCGGAGGTAGGTCCTGTGCTCCAGCCGTGTGCATGGCTCGTGTACGACGGGTCGTAATCGTAGCCGTCGTAGGAGCGGTAGCTTCTCGCCAACCTGCTGTCAGCGGCCATCAAAGTAAGGACTGTGAGGGGAGACGCACTACAGCGAGCCGTTCCCAGTGAAGCCCTCGAGGAGTGTGGACTGCACGCTGAGCGGTGTGTAGAGCATGTAGCCCCACTCACGCCGCAGGAGGTCCATAGCACGAAGGTCGTTCCCGGATGCGAAGTGTGCTTGCAGCTGTGATGATTTTTAACATCTTGTCGCTGGCTGCATCGCGGATCACTTACCTCGAATCCGCTGATAAACGGCGAGATAGTATCCGGAAGCTCAGGGGACACGGCCCCGAATTCGTTCCAATTCTGTGTCAGACCCTCGCTGATCGCGGATGCCTGTGTGGCGGATGTCGTGAGGTTGAACAGTATAGCAAGGGAGTTGGTGTCCTGCGGACAAAGCGTCGTCGTCTCGTTATCCCGGTACAAACCCGCGTCCGGAAGCCAGAACGCTGCGTTGTACACTGTCTTGAGCGCAGATGCATTTGCAGTCCATCCAACAGCAAGCACCGATTCGTTCAGCTCGGTAGCAAGCTCAGCGCTGTTCGTGAGAACCTGCATATACTCCATTGAGCTTACACTTACGAACGATACTGGAAACCAAACCTTATACAACAGGGCGTTCGCTTCCGAGTTATGGCCACCTTGTCCCAGCCGTCCCCAGTCCCTAAGACCAGTAACGTTCAGTAAGCCGGATCCATCCACCTTGCCTTCCAGGAACTGCACAGCCTTCGTGTAGTTGTTCCAGACGTCCTGCACCCACGCGACGTCCCCCGAATACAAGAAGTAGTTGTACGTCCCGATGAGCGTCCACGCGTGGTATGTGTCACTTCCCTGCTGGCTTAGCGGCGGTCCGGACTCAGGAAGAGCCCCTGTTTGCGAGTTAATCCCCGAGAACATGGTGGACAATGCGTTCCTCGTTGAAATGAGATCATTCGTAGAGACGAACTGGGTCGGCACCGCGATGCCCATGTCCCCTGGATGACGTCAGTGGTTATCATGAGCTGCAGACGCATTATTTCTACCTGGCCAAACGGCACTATCATTAAACGGGAAATCAAGGCGCATTCGACGTAAACATAATCATTGCCACATACCGGTCTCGCTTTGCGCCGTCGACGATGATAGGGCCTGACACGCCTAGAGTTGCATTATTGTCCCATCCTACATGATACGTGAGCCTCTTAACATGTAACTCGAGCGAACGGTTCCCGCACACCTGGGGATCGGACGACAGGAACCTGTCTTCCTGTCTCCACGGCAACTGTGCCAGCTTGCACAGTGTATGCGCCAGCGTACCATATCTATTCACAAATCTCAAGCCAAGGTGTCTGGTGCTGGAGAGAAGCGCGGACTGACCTTCGTCAAGAAGGCTTCGTCGTAGAACTCGGGGTCGGACGCGTAGAAGTAACCACTGTAATTTCTCAAATCCTCCACGTGCGGCATGAAGGACAGCTTGCAGGTCACATTTGAGATAGTAACAGGACTGTCCGACGTCGATACGATGGTCAAGTAACGAAACCCACCCCGTAAGCGCGCTGACGGCTGTGTCCAACGTCCGACTGCAATCGCAGAGAGTAGATCAAGGACGCCATCGTAAGACATGTTAGCAGAAGGATGGGACGAATCGTCAGACGTGACGGGACTAATGAACTGAGGAGACTCGGTGAATGAGAGCGCAACGGCAGACGAGGGCGATACAGCGTCGAAATTCAAGGATATAAGCCCGCCAACCTGAAAATCGTCAGTGTTATGCACAACATGTATCGAATTTCTCACCTCAAGCCCAAAGTCAAGCGCTACCCATGAGCCACCGCTCACAAATGTTGCCCCGGAATTGGAGAGCAGCCCCTCGGGGCTCGAAACAGCACCATTAACTTGAAATATAGCACGCGGTCGGACGATCCTAGTGCCCGGAGCGTAGTTGAAGTTATCCCAAGGACCAAGGGGGGCAGAACCGAGCGACAACAATGCAAGAGAGACAAAGACCACGAGCTCAAAAATCGACATCCCTGGGAACGAACGGGGCCATACAGGTCAACCTCCGTCATTCCTACGGCCCAGCTGTGCTATACTTATAGCAAGAAAGGGAAGCTGTAGAATGACGGCTTCAACGACCAGGTGGTCCGGAATTGCGTGATCCACTGCGAGCGGGCCGCCATCAAGCATAGCGCAGAGCATGATCTGGTCGGCTGAGTAGTAACACAGGAGAAGTCATATAGGAACCTATCCACCCATGTTTTGAGTCTCACCCATGCTGGCCGTAGATGGTTCGGACTTTCACATCTGCATATATAGTATGCATGCATATGGGGCAAGATTCCTTCGGCGGTGTGAAACCATGTTAGTTGACGGCATTGGCTGCAAGTGAACCCGGAAGAGTATTCGTCGGTAACAATTTGAATATAAGTGAGGAAGGAAAGAGCAATAGCAGGACGGACAGCTCGCGGTATGTTCTGCAACACACTGACAGTTCAAGTTAGTAGACGCCCATTCTAGCTATGAGCGCCTAGGCATATTCGCGACTCAGGCTCTTGCCACACGACTCGCATTTGTTCTCTACGACTTCCACCGTGTTTCGGAGTCTTTCGTGCTCTCTAGGCTTTCCAGAACCAGCGGAAACCACTGTCGACACGTTGCCCGCCGCTTTGCGTCTCGTTGCATGTCTGCTTGAACGCTGTTTAGTGTGCTCATCATGAGTTCACCTAAAGACAGTATATTCTATCTCCTACTTACTGGTCTCGTTTTCCACTTGGTTTTCATTGGCACTGTCTTCGACTGTTATTTCACTAGCCCCGTGGTCCATGGCATGCGAAGTTATGGTCTGGGTTCTGCAGAAGCAAAGCGTCTTGTTCTGATCGTCGGTGAGACCCCAGTAGGCATTCTTCACGATTGTACTGACTGGAATTTCCAGGTGACGGCCTGCGCGCCGATCTCCTCCTCACACCCAACGCATTCACTTCAATTCCGGAAGCGCCAGAAATTGTCGCGCCCTACCTGCGATCTGTCGTAGAGACCAGAGGTGCATTTGGCATCTCACACACTCGTGTCCCTACGGAAAGTCGGCCGGGACACGTAGCACTCATTGGTACGGAGATATTGAAGTGGCGAGGTGACATTGCGTAACTTACCCAAGCTGCGTAGGCGGCATGTACGAGGATGTTTCTGCCGTAACGAAAGTAACGAATATCTCCACGTACTCTTGCCACCATCCACTAAGCGATAGTTCTGCAGGGCTGGAAAACAAACCCTGTAAATAATCAGCGAACCTCCATAGTGAACCGCCATACTCATAAGAGCACAACCAGGTTGACTTCGACTCCGTCTTCAATAAGTCTAGTCATACGTTCTCATTTGGGTCTCCAGACATTTTGCCGATGTTCGCGCGTGGCGCAACTCCGGGGAAGGTTGACATGTTGTGCTACGAAGAAGACGAAGAGGACTTCACGAAAGGTATACATGTTAGCTGTTGACTTATTTCGAACATGCATCTCAAGTGGAGTAAGATGCTACTGCTCTTGATGTCTGGGTCCTGGACCATCTGCGTGGACTCTTACACAACGCTTCAAGTGATGCTGCCCTGAATTCGCAGCTGCGCGCCGACAAGACTGTGTTCTTCCTGCATCTTCTCGGGTTAGACACAACAGGACATTCATATCGCCCGCATTCCCGAGTACGTCGCTCTATCTGGTTTGTCTAGTTTTAAGGCAGAATTGACTTGACACAGGAATACATGGCCAACATTGCGGTCGTCGACGAAATCGTTCGGCAAACGGAAGAACTCTTCGCAGAATTCTTCAAGGACGAAGAGACAAGCTTCGTCTTCACCGCAGACCATGGCATGTCCAAGATTGGCAACCATGGCGACGGCGGTGAGTCCACCATCGCATATTGAGCAGCTTCTGGTTATTTGGCTTTCAACAGATCCGGACAATACGCGCACCCCGCTCGTGGCGTGGGGTAAGGGCGTCCGTGGTCCTCTGCCAGACAGCATTCCGTCCTCCCACGACGCGTACTCTGAGCCTTGGGGTCTCTCGCACCTTCTGCGCCACGATGTGGAACAAGCGGACATCGCTGCCCTGATGTCCGCGCTCATTGGCATAGACTGGCCCGTAAACTCCGTGGGCGTCCTGCCCGATGTTGATCCTACTCGTCCTGGATACTTGGACGCACGGGGTGGAGAAGAGACTCAGGCACGGGCGCTTTAGTCAACGCAAAAGCGAGTGTTATACACTTATTTCATCTCGCTTTCGCTGATGTACAAAATAGGTAATGCTAGAACATTATCGCATAAAACATGGTATGTGTCGTCATAATTCGACGGAGTACCGTGCTGACTCTCGAACAGAGGAAAAGAAGTCTCATACGCTAATTTACAAACCCTATGTTCACCTTTCCGGATCACACGGTGGTGACATACCTGGACATCGTGAGCTCGCCCAATCGAGAAGTTTATCGACGATAGGATGTACACCACAGCCAGAGGCGCATCTGCCGAGCTAATCAGCGTACCCTCGAAGGCTTGCGCTATTACAAACGCAAGTGTCACTTCCTTATTATCTCCATTTTCCCGACTGAAATGATGCTTAGATATGACCGCTTGCTTATCCGCATGATCGTGACTGTTGCCTACCTTGGCTGGATCGCATTCGGCGCTGTTTCCATATTCCTGCCAGACAAACTACAACACGCCCAGGAAGGTACAACTAGCTTCTTGGTGTTAATCTGGCTGCATCCCTTGTGCTTGTGGCGTTCTGGGGCCTGTTTGCGCTGCAGCACTCGCCCTGGTCATTCTACGTATACATCTGCTTCCCGTGCTACTTTTGGCACCAGGTTGCGCTGCGCGCGAGCAGACCACTGCTATCTGCCATTCAGAAGAGAGATGTGCACGCGTCGACCATAGCGAAGCTGCTAATTCGTGGGGCACTAACAGTCGCTGCACTGGAGTGCATGGTGGTGTGTCGCGCTCGTCTTTCTACACTCCTGACATGTAGATGATTATTCTGTTTCAGGTCGGATATACCCATCGGTCAGTTTGGAGCGCGGGATTTGTTGCAATCGGAGTTTTCTGGCCTCTGCTGGCTGCACCTGCGAGAGTGTGGGCGGCGCACCCTCGTTTGATCCTCGCTTGGTCTGCGGCTTGCCTCAGCACAGCTATTTTTCCGTTTCTCCCAGTCGACAAGACGGAAAGTGTACCAGTGATGTGAGATTGCATACGCATTTCCACCTCTTGCGTTATGCTTACTGCCCATTTCGCCAATAAGTTTAAGTGGCGGTATTTGCATGCTGCTCACGGGATACTCGGAGGGGCAGTGATCCCAGCTCAATCGAAGCAGGAAGGCCAGAGTTTCAGAAC
>JABYQE010000338.1:0-14609 GCA_022376435.1 Amylocystis lapponica
CCATTTCGGTAGGGAGATGCATAGCTCCGACAGTTGACTTCTCCGTTCATCGAAAAACGCAGCGGACCATCTGGCACACTCGAAAAAACCCGCCATTATCTGGAATGCATCACATATATGCACAACGAGTCGTCACCTTGCAACATCGCTGACGGCCATAGGAATGATTTCTCTAGAGAGGCAATAGCGGCCAATGGTAGTAGCAATGGCCGAATGTATGCGCTCGGAAATACACGCGCCTCGACACGTCTACTGTCAATTGGACGCTGAATTTTGTGAAGAGCGACAGCCAAACATTCGGAGTCCATTGCTGATTAGACATAGCAATTTAGGCGGGCGCAAACCCTGTGCCCGGCACGATTTTGCGACCTGTGGCCCCATATCTCAAGTGCGCCAACAGAGACCACGCACTACGATGAGATAATAACAGCCGCTTGGGGAATTCTTACAAGCTGCATGCATCGTCCAGGAAGTCACCCCTCGAGAAAGAACCCCCAGAAGAGGCATACAGATACGAGACAAAATAGTACTCCGGTTCAAGATATGGGAACTGGATGGACTGTGGAAGAAAAACACCATATGCACACACGATAGCAGCGAGCGAATCTCGTAACACCAGCGGTACCAAATGTAATGAAGGTACGTACCTCTACGCTCTTGATCGGGTCAGTGAGACCAATCCCGCGCCAGTTGGGCTGCGCACTCTCCCACTCCTGTTCTCCTTCGTCGTGCATCTGCATCCCCGCCGTCTCCGCGGCACGTACTGTGCCAATGCGTTCGGTTCAGACGTCCGAGGAGAATGCTGCTGAAAGTTGAATCTCAGGAACGCGAGAAAATCTACTAGTTGTGCTGGCAAGTCAATGTCCGAGTGATTGATAGCAGTGAGATGCGAATCCGAGAGACCAAAGCAGGCATGCACAAGCCGTCCAGACAAAATAGAAAGCGAGCGGTGGTGATCGCGGCAGACGGAGTGCGCGATTAGATTGTGCCGTTCAGTGTTGTGAGGCTTTCCCACGGATAGAGTCGGGGGTATATAAGCCCTGCCACGAGCGCTACACGCCCCGACACGCCCGTTCGCAATCGATCCGCCTCCCATCGTCCACCGCAGCCAGCAACCCCTTTAACAACATCACCTCATCATGTCCAAGTCGTCTTCGTCGACGCCCACGGCGTCCAACTCTCTGCTTCTACGCCGCCAGTTGGCGGAACTCACCAAGAAGCCCGTCGACGGTTTCTCCGCAGGTGCGCTCACCCACGCCCTCTTGCATCGATGGCGCAAACGATGGTTAACAGCATGCACTTTTCGCCCCCCACATGTGTTTCACTACTCGGTCTTTGTGCGCTGACTCAGGGCTCGCCGACAACGACAATCTCTACGAGTGGGAGGTTATGATCATCGGGTGTGTAGCGACCGACTCGCACGGGCCGTTCATCTGTTTACCATCATCTATTGCCATCTCCCAGTCCGCCAGATAGCATCTAGTGAGTGTCATTGACGATTGAGCGGCCGTGAAAGTGCTCAAAGGGCTGCCGCGTCTGCAGCGAGGGCGGTTTCTTCAAAGCTCGGCTTAGTTTCCCACAGGACTATCCCATTCAGCCACCGAAGATGCGCTTCATAACCCCAATGTGGCATCCGAACGGTGTGTGCTGTTCTGGCCCCCTCAAGTTTCAACCTTGACTGATAGGGTGGTCTTTCCCCAGTCTACCCAAACGGCGATGTCTGCATCTCGATCCTTGTGCGTGTTGCGTTCGCGTGTTCTCTTTTTGCATTGTTGTGAATGACATGTGATGCTCACATTGGCACACAGCACCCCCCGGGTGAGGATCAGTACGGCTACGAGGACTCGGGCGAGCGATGGCTACCTGTGCATACAGTCGAATCCATTGTGCGTTACTCTCTTTTCAAGATCGTTCGCACTAGTTGAATAACATCCTGCATAGCTTCTGAGTGTCATATCGCTGCTTTCGTCCGACACACCAAACACGGACAGCCCCGCAAATGTCGACGCAGCGAAAGAGATTCGAACGGACTTCGCAAGTGAGTATTGACAGTCCCGTCTGGTGTTCCGATGCAGCGTATGCCCTCGCCTGCATATGTCCACCGCTCCTCGTTTCTAGCTGGCTGTCTGCTTGCAACGTCGTACTGACGGATACTACACAGCGTACAAGAAGAAGGTCCGAAGACTGGTCCGCAGAAGCGCCGAAGAGGCTTTCGACTGACGCGCTTCCTCGCACTATCCTCTCTCTCTTTACGACCGCCGGTTTTCTTGTCACTTGTACTGTGTCATTTCAATCACGCATTTCCATCTTGCGCACCGCTGCTATCCGCTCCCGCACTCTCCTCTCGTCAATGTACGTCGTACCTACCAGTGGACGTCCTGTTTCTGCGCCGCGCACATATTTCCATCCATTCATGTAGGCAGCTCGGCAATTGATTGTTCTGTTTCTCTCGTGGTATTCTGGTGTAGCTAAAGCGTCCGAAATGTGCAAGCATCAACGTACAGTCGAGCGGGTGGCCTCCGGCATAATTGCTGTCCTGGCATTGTGATCATGAGCATGGTAAGCATGGTAGGCTGTTTTCGTGAGTCCGTCGTGCAGTGCAGTGCACCATAAAAAGGATTATATATGAACATGCTGTGGCTCACGCGCTATACGGACGAGTACTTAGTGTCCAGAAATGTTGGGCGGAAGGACTCCCGGCGCCGGCATCGTCTCACGCAACACGATCCGCACAACAGACAGATACCATAACGAAGTTCTCGAACAACGCATACCGCATGATCTATAATGATACACAAACAGCCGTCGTGGAACACCCCTCATCGACGCTGCAAAGGTAATTTTGGGACCTGCCTCAGTCAACGACGACCCCCCATCCCGCCCAGTCCACTCTTCCCTCCTGGACGTCCAGTATTCGCTCAAACAGAGCCTTCGCAACCGGCCCCCGTCCACCCTCATGCGGCGGCAGGACGACGTCCTTCCCCCGGTACCCAATCCGCCCCACGCCCGCGACGATCGCAGCAGTGCCGACCGCGAACGTCTCGAGCAGGCGGCCCTCGGTGCTCCACTCGAAGAGGTCCGACACAGTGAAGGCGCGCTCCTGCGGATGCAGGCGCAATGTTTCAGGGAGGCCCGGGAGGAGCGTGCGGCTCGGGTGCGCGGCGGCGAGCGCGAGGCACGAGTTGCGCGTCACGCCCGGGAGGATCGTGCCGTCCAGCGGCGCCGTCAGCACGTCGATGTCTGCGGGGCCCGGGGAGCCATCAGCACGGGCCTCTGCGCAGGGCTGGAGGGGCGCACGCACCGCCGTCGTCGCGCTGCAGCGCGACCATGAAGTTCATCGCGCCAGCCTCGGTGACCGTCTCGCCGATGAGCCACAGGACCTGCTCGTAGCCGAGCTTCTCCGCCTGCTGCTGCGGCTTGAACGTCGGGGCGTAGTTGAGGGCGAGCTTGTAGCCGCCGGTACCGCCGGGCCATGCGCGCACGGTTTCGTTCATGGCCAGAAGCGAGATCGGGCGCGCACCTGTGCGGAAGTAGGGCCCTGTGGGTGAGAGAATGACGTACAGGAGAGCGTGATCAGAGGGGCCAACGCCGAAATCTAAAAGACAAGTGAGATCCGGCAGTCAGGGGGTCTTACTGCACACTTACTGGGGCGGGTGCCAATGACGGTGGGGCGGATGTACAAACTGTGTCCGGAGACGGTCGGAATCCAGCGGGACTCTAGCTTCACGAGTTGTTTGATGAGCTTCATCAGCTCGTCAGTATCGAGTGGCTGGGGGAAGGGCCGCATTCAGAAAGAATGCCGGAGGACATGCACATGGGGCCTACAGGCAATGCGACACGGTCCATGGAACTCTGCAAGCGGGCCATGTTGAGGTCCGGACGGAACAGTCTTATTTTCTCGTCGGCTCCGAGGTACGCCTGTGGCAACAAAGTTAGATTATCCTTGAACTGCAGAGGGACGTCCTCACCTTCATACCCTCGAACACGTTTGTGCTATATTGAAAGCAGGAACTTGCGGGATTGATACTAAGGTCGCCGTACGGTTTGATCTCTGGAGCGGACCAGCCAGTGGTTGGTGTATAGGACGCGACCAACATGTGATCCGTGAAGACCTAGTTCAGATAGTATGTTAGAAGGCCATTAACGATGGTAATGTTGTATTGACTCGCATGGCCGAACTTGAGTGTCTCCGGAGGAGAAACTGGCTTCAGAGACTGAGCCAATGTCATTTTGAGTTTCGATGCCTATATGAATCATTTTGATCAGTCCAGGATCTCTGGAATGCTAAAGATGCTGCTACATCGAGACCAGGTGGGCTGGATGTCATATCGTCTGTGGATGCGGCAATCCCGTTGGCATGAGTGAAGTCCGCCATTGCGTTCCGGAGGCGGTTTGGGGAGGAGAGGAGGAGAGAAGACGGGTAGCCTGGGATGCATTTTATGGCGTTGACTCGAGCTGGATCTTGGAAGAAAGTTCAGCGCGCCTTTCTATGATCTTGCCGATCTCCACTCACCCGATTTCCCACACTTTGGGCCAAGTTCCTCATTGGCTGACAGTGTGCAACGGGCCCGGAAATAGCTGTTGCACAACAGCTATTTCCGAGCCCGTAACTTCTGCTGAATTCTTATATACGAGGTCACTGTGGTCAATGCACATGTCAATCTGAGAATAGCAGCCGCAGACAATGTTTGCAGTGCACTAATGGAAGCTCGTTCGACAGATAGTTTCTCAAAGATAGACGATACTTATGGCCAGACTGAGAAAGTTATGACTGGATCCGGGATTGACTGTCGAGTCACAAAGTGCACCATGGCAGGAGACACCCCGGGTTCTAATGATGCACCGGAAATCATACCATTGCATCATCTTATCCCGGGATACTGTACTACACACACGAGTCCAAAGAACGTACCAGATGCCACCCTACGGACCCTTGCGCATCCCCCGGATCTCTTCGCCCATGTCCAGTGCGCGCTTTCCCTCTAACCACAGCATCGCCTCTGTCAGGCCTGTCAGCACAACGGCGTGATACATAGACACGATCCAGAAACACACCTCTGTACGTCTTAGGGATAATCTTGCGCTCCAGCGGCGGCGTGCCCACGTCGCCGCACCACGTGAAGCGGAAGTCATTCGTGGTCCGCTCTGCACCCGTCGTGACGTCGATGACATCTGCCTGCACGCCCACATGCTGCAGTGTATCCATTCTGTCAACTCTCTGCGACAATACAGGAGACGAGCCGAGCGACGTACCACAATCGCCGGGTACTGCGCGGACGATGTCGAATGGAGAATATGCGAGGTGAGCCGGAGGATGGACCCGATAGGCACGGGGCGTGCGAACGAGATACCGTCCAGGGAGAGAAACCGGACGTGCCCGCGGGTGAAGAGCGTGGAGTTCGCGAAGCCCAGCTCGTACGCGAGCCGCATCAGGTAGCCTGTTTGTTGACCGTGGGCATTGCGGCGAGCGGATGAAAAAGAATGCGAGACGCACCACCGAATATTTTCTGGTGTACACTACACAGACCTATGAGTACAAAACACGAGGTATTGGAGAAATGCACCTACTTGCGTTCCTGCGGGAACATCATCAAGCATTTCTCGAGCCGCGTGTCGCCCATCCAGACGCGTTCGCCTTCGGCCGTAACGAAGCCCTTATTGTTTTCGTTCTGGCCATACTTCAGAAAGAGCGCGTGAAGTTCCTCTGCTTCGGCAGATGTCGGAGGTACGCGATCTAACGCGCGCACAGCACGGGAGTGCCTGCGGTTCTTGTGAACTGTATGGCACTTGAAATCCACAACGACGCCACTACTGCAAGACGACTCACGCTCTCCAATGTTAAATAACATTTGATCCTCCGGAGTCGAGATGATGAGCGGATTCACACCAGTTGCTTTGTGCGTCCGTGCATCCCTGCACACCATGCAGAATCGGCCTGCAAAAAGACGTCAATGCAAGCGCACATAACGAAAGCAGTAAACCAACCTAGCAATATTGTCTTCTCCGTGCCGTCCTTCTCCAACGCCTCCATGCGCACCGCGATCTCCATCGAGCTCCGCCCAGTGTGAATGACCTGGCCGCTCAGCCGCATATCGCGCACAGGATACAGCGGCGCGAGCATGTCCAGCCTGCGCGCGTCAGTCCTCGCCCGCCCCAGACGCAAGCACGCAGCACACCTATCCACGGACGCCGTGACGATGTAGAAGCCGAGGTCCTTCGTGAGCACGCTCACGCCCGGCCCGAGCATGTGCTTGTACGCGATGCCCCCCGCGAGCGAGTCGAGGTGCTCCATCAGCATCCCCGTGCGGATCCCGCCCGACGCGTTCGTGTACTGCTCGAGCACGTCCGCCGAGGACGCGAAGGGCAGCACGAGCTCGCAGTACGAGTCGTGCATGTTCCGCGGGACGAGCGGGTCGGACGGCGGGCGCGACGGCGCGACGGCGTCGGTGGACGCGCTTGAGCCCAGAGAGTCCCGCAGGAGGGCCTCGGACCAGAGGATCGGCGAGCGCATCGGAAGCACGCTTGGGGGCCATCAGTCTGAATGCGGGTATCTGCAGAGGGGTACACATACGAGTGGTGAGAAGGGCCCGCCCGCTGTCCTGCATATCGCGCGCCTGAGACCGAGAGCCTGCAACGGAGATGATATTGACACTCACGGTTCAGCCGGAGAAGCCTGTCCATGCTGGCTACATCTTGGTTCTCTTCTGCAGCACCGAGCTCCGTCGAGCGAGTGAGGGCTGCCGACCGGGACGAGGTGTCGGCCCGTGCATGGGAAGCTGAGAAGGCGCGAGACAATCTCCGGGGAGATGCCTGCCAATGGGAGCTGTGGTGGATACCAGCGATGCTACGAGTCGAGCACCCACGGACTCGGAGGCCGTTACTTCCCAATTTGTTAACGAGCATCTCTAGTACTTGCTGAATCGAGACTCGGAGGCGAGGTGAAAGTAGTCGATTTAGTACGGTGTGTTGCAGTAACTACACGAGAGGCAGGGGCTTTTGTAGTGACTCGAGAACATTCAGGCTATTGCAGAACATGCCAAGGAAGATTCATATGCAACACCATAGTGGCGTCGGGCAATACTTCCATTGCGCGCCTATCGTCGCGCGGTGGCGTGTTCGAATAGACATCGGACGTCCTCGGATCCCGGCGCTCGCAGGACTCAGCGGCCGACAATCCCGGAGCGCACAGACCGAGAATGCAGTGTAGCTCGGAGCGTAACACAGCCATATTATTCGAATTCTAGCGTCGGAAAACTACGCAGGCACGCACGGCACCGCGCGCTACACATTCTGCTCGGAGACCGACACCTCCTTCTCCTGCGTCTTCTCAAGCGAGTCGCGCCCGCGCAGCGAGTTCGCCGCCGTGCGCTCGACGGTCGGCACGGGGCCCGTGAACCAGTGCACGCCGCCGTACTTCGGGAAGTAGTACCACACCAGCGACAGGATCATCACGCCGCCGAGCACGACCTGTCGCCGCAGAGATCAGCCATCGTGCACAGGCACTACAGGAGGAGGGGACGCACGACGGTGTAGTTCATGTCCGGCGTGTCCGTCTGCGGCGTCGTCGGGAAGAGGAACACGGTGCCCATGAACGCCATCCACAGCACGGAGACGAGCGCGACGGGCGCGCTGAAGCGGCCCAGGTTGAATGGCCCCGGCTCGAAGTCGTTCTCGCCCAGGAACCGCGCCGCGATCGGGATAGCGTATGCTGCGACAGAATGGCTCTCAGCTCACTGGGTGCCAGGATAGAGGCGTGCACCTACCGACGTAGAGCGCGACGACCGACAGCGAGAAGATCGCGTCGATCGCGGCAGAGCCTGCGAACGCGAGGAGGCCGAGCAGGATTGCCAGAATACACGTGAACCACACCGTGTTCACGGGCGTCTTGGTGAAGCCGTTCATGCGGTAGAGCCAGCTGGAAAACGGCAGCGCGCCATCACGCGCGAATGCGAAACTCTGGCGGGAGGCTGCAAGTACCTGCAAGCCGTTTCGGTCAGTCTACCTCATCCGACCGCACGAACCCGAAGCGGGACACACCATGCTGGAGCCCATCATGTACTGCACGAGCACGACGATTGCCCACAACCCCAACGTGCCCTTCTGCCCGAAGCTGTTGAAGAAGATCTGTGCCATTGGCTGCCCGACGGAGCTGTCCATGATGGCGTTGAGGTCCGTGCCCATGCAGAACGCCATGGACACGTTGATTGCTACGGAGTCGTTAAGCGTCCGCCGGACCAAATATCACGTCGCGACATACCCCAGCCTAGGATGCCAGCAATGCCAATGGCGTACACGATCGCCCATGGGACTGCAGTTGCAGCGTTTGATGCCTCCTCACTGATGTGCACACTCGAGTCGAACGAACCTGGAGAATGCGTGTCAGAAGAGTGCGTGCTGTTGGTGCTTCGAACGCGTACATATAGTCCAGCTTGGGGCGAGGAAGCTCAGGATGAACGCGTAGCCATCTGGCCATCCGTTGACTGAACACAAAAGTTGAGTACTCAGTGGAATGCGGACGACGGGCATAGATTAACACCTACAGTTAGTAAAGTTACCAAGCGCGTAGGACGCGCTGTTCTTATACTCTGACGGCGTCGCAGCTGGAAGGGCGATGATGACCGCAAAGCAGAGTCTGCGAGGCCGTAAGAGTCACATTATGCGCCATAAACCTACCGACGCTGGGTACTCACAAGACATTCAGAACAACATAAACCGTCTGCAGCCGAGCTAGGACCTTCGTCCCTAGACAGCATATAATAGCATGCGACAAAACAATCGCCGCATATACGCCGCTATTGATGGAAAGTCAGGATGGGTACTGCTACATAAAGTAAGCACGGGGACGCAGCGAAATAGTACGCACAATATCTCCGCGTTGGTCGGGACGAAGCTCTGATTCGGGGATCCTATGCTGGCTGCTGCCTGGGGCTCAACCATCGGTAAGAGGTGATGCTGTCCATGGGCTCGGCACCTACCATGATTTGGACTGCACAACCCCAGTCTATGGAAGCAATGGAGGCAATGGACCCAACCGTGTTTGCATCTGCATAATGCGGAACACAGCAAATCTGGACATTGAGACCTGCTGTTCACAAAAATCTGAAAAGTACGCACATCCGACTACCCATGCCAGAACGTTCCGGTAGCGCGGTGACGACAGAGAATGTGTCCAGAAGTAAAGCTTGAATCACGGATGCGGTGTCAATTACTCACGGCTGTCGCAAAGATTGATAACGTACCCCTCCGGACGTGGGCGCTGCTGAACCCAATTCCGCCATCGACATCCCGACCAACAAAATGAAGAAGCTCGCAACTAGCCACTGCATGTGCGGTCAGTGCGTGACCTCGACAAGACCAAGGAACCACTCACCCCCCACACCATCGCTGATGCTCCGCCATTCGGGACAGAGTAAAACAGTACAGAGCTGCACACGCCCGGTTAACGGCTGAGCGCAGAAGATTAGGTCCGACGTACGCAATGGAGGGCAGCAGACCAATGATGCTGAACGCGATACCGAATACCTACAAACCCAGCAGAGTCAGACTTCCGCGCCCGCTTTTCGTATCGTGTGCCATGCAGAGAGCACCTCTCCTGGGCCGTGGACGACACCTCCGCGACGGAACTGCTTACCTCCAAGCCCGTGAATTCCCGACGGAACTCCTGCTTATACCCCAGGCTCGCAAGCAGCTCCTCGTCCGCGGCGGCGATGTCCACGCGCCGCGTCTTTTCCGGCGCAGAATCCATGGGAGCGCGCTGTCGATGTCCGGCCGAGTTTTACGTGTCGTGGTCGTGTGGCTGCGATCGTTAGAAGAAGGGGGGAGGATCCAAGAAGATGCGAAGGGGTGCGCTGAGGCCGAGTGTGTTGCTCTTATCATGCCGCGCTTGCGGTGGCTTCGCGAGGAGATAACGCGCATTGGAGCATGATGCATGACCATGCCATTCGTCAGTGGGTTCAGGCCCAGAGAATCAGGGAATAGGAATGGGCATCCCCGGTGAGGGACTCTCAATTGCCTGCGGAGGCCGTCATGTCAAGAAGCCGCCGGAACCCGGTGTATGCTGCCTGGGCCCTGGGGTAAGGCGGCTTCCAGAGACGCCGTTGTGTACGTACCCCGGACATGCGACAAGTCGTGAGCGCAAAGCTGGGACGAAACATTAAGGAAGGGGAATAAGTCGAAGGAGGGGAGGCCTTTACTTATAGCACAAGAATGGGCGGCTGCTACGAACGTTGCATCGTAGTGCAACAGGATCGCGTTACTTCGCGAGTCGTGCACATGGGCGCTTGCATGATGGCATGGCGCAAATATTGTCAGGGATGTCGATGAGGCCTCGAATTCCACGACGACCACAGCTGCATTGACATACTCCGCAATTTCATACGGCCGTCAAGCCATCATACTCGCGATGTCATCACAATACCAACGGTCTAATTGTTGCAATGGGGCCTACGATAATTATTTTGCGTCCAGACCATAATGAATCAAATATGCGAACAGTCCTCTACAGCTCGTCGTGAGAGCGAAGCGGGTCGTCCTCCTCATCCGCCGCCGCATACCCGCTGCCGCCGCTGTACATCTTGCTCGTGATGGGGTGCACGACGCCCTGGACCTCTGTAGCATAGTCAGCAACCAGCCCTCACAGCATCGCTGTCGGAGCACAACGCACCGACGAGTTTCTCCTCGAGATCTTCCGCAGACGCCGTCGCCCCGTTGTCGTCGATCCACTCAGTGGTCTCCTTGATCGTGTCCAGGATAGTCTGCTTGTCCTCGTCCTCGAGCTTGCCACCAAGGTTGTCCTGGTCGGCGAGCTGAGACTTGAGGCCGAAGACGAATGACGACAGGCTGTTGAGCGCCTCGATGCGCTTACGCTGGGCGTCCTGTAATCGGGACGGCATGTCGTCAGCACTGCTATGAGCGACAGCAGGTAGGATGCTTACATCCTCAGCAGCGAACTCCTCGGCTTCCTTGACCATCCGGTCAATCTCCTCAGGGGTCAAGCGACCCTTTTCGTTCGTAATCGTGACGGATTCTGACTTGCCACTGAAGCAGACCATTAGCACATCACCTTCGTAAGATATTCACAAGCTGTACTCACGTTCCCTTGTCGGAGGCGGCGACGCGCATGATACCTATGAGCACCTCCATCGTTAGAATACACCCAGACTACACCAATGTGCGGCGTACCGTTGGCATCAATCTCGAAGGTGACTTCGATCTGGGGGACGCCGCGAGGTGCTGGCGGGATGCCGGAGAGCTCAAACTTGCCAAGCAGGTTGTTGTCCTTTGTCAACGAACGCTCGCCCTCATACACCTGGATCAGCACAGTCGGCTGGTTGTCCGCTGCAGTCGAGAAGCTGCGATGGCGTCATTGAGCACGAATAACACGACCGTATAATGAAGCAACACACATCTGGCTCTTGCGCGTGGGGATGACAGTGTTGCGGGGGATGAGCTTCGTCATGACACCACCGGTGGTCTCGATACCGAGAGTCAAGGGGCAGACATCGACCAAGACGACGTCGCCGAGGGTCTCGTCGCCGGAGAGAATACCACCCTGGACCGCAGCACCGTAGGCGACAGCCTCATCAGGGTTGATACCCTTGGAAGGCTCCTTGCCGAAGTACTCCTTCAGGAGCTGCTGGACCTTGGGGATACGAGTCGAACCACCGACAAGGACGATCTGCAGAGACGCTGGAATGAGTATACCACATTCTTCCGATAGGAAAATCCACAAACCTCATCGATGTCCTCCTTCTTGAGGTTCGCATCCTTGAGCACCTGCTCGACAGGCTTCATGGTCTTCCTGAACAGGTCCATGTTGAGCTCCTCGAACTTCGCCCGGGTGAGCGTCTCCGTGAAGTCGTTGCCGCCCTCAAACGACTCGATCTCGAGCCGGGTGGACTGCTGGCTGGACAGCGTGCGCTTCGCCTTCTCGACCTCGCGCTTGAGCTTGCCCAGCGCGCGCAGGTTGCCCGTGACGTCCGTGCCCGACTTCTTCTTGTACTGCTTCATCATGTACTCCATCACGCGGTTGTCGAAGTCCTCGCCTCCGAGGTGGGTGTCACCCGCCGTCGCGAGCACCTCGAAGACGCCGTCGTCGATCGAGAGAAGGGACACATCGAAGGTTCCACCACCGAGATCGTAGACAATGATCTGAGACTCGCCGCCCTTCTTGTCGAGGCCGTACGCGATTGCGGCGGCCGTGGGCTCGTTGATGATACGGAGAACCTGGAGACCGGCGATGGTGCCGGCATCCTTGGTGGCCTGACGTTGAGCGTCGTTGAAGTCTGGCACGAATCATCAGCAACCGACACACTACACATCTTGAAAACCCTTACATGCGGGGACGGTGACGACGGCATGGGTGACCGTCTTGCCGAGGTAGGCCTCAGCAGTCTCCTTCATCTTGCCAAGGACCATGGCCGAGATTTCCTCCGGAGTCTGTGCGCATATATTGCATCAGCGCGACACACGTCGTCCCGAGAGCCACACCACGTACGAATTCACGAGACTCGCCACGGTACTTGACCTGGATAGCGGGCTTGTCATTCTGCTTCACGATCTTGAATGGCCTGTGCAGTAGACATAAGACATCCCTCATGTATGCCGGGACAGCAACAACTCACCAGTGCTTCTGATCCCGCTTAACCTCCGGGTCTTCGACCTTGCGCCCAATGAGACGCTTCGCGTCGAAGACTGTGTTTTCGGGGTTCGAGTGGTACGCGTTCTTGGCACTGTCGCCAACACTAGATACCCCAGTGTCAGCAACGACAACGAACGACAGGCCAGCATGTCCACTCACAGTCGTTCGTCATCAGAGAAACTGACCCATGACGGTGTTATCCGATGACCCTGGTCGTTGGCGATGATCTCTACCCGCCCCCCTTGTTGTACACTACACAATAGCTTCGTCAGTCGTCATACCGGACACGAGTAGTCTGCCACGTACCCTACGCATGAATATCTAACGAAGAAGGATAGGTTAGTCAATCCCAAAGGGAACGTCAGCGCGGGCTGGGACTCACGTCGTGCCCAAATCTGCGCGGAAAGGTCAGTGACGTGTGGAGGAACAAGGTGCAAGCATATGACTGACCAATACCAATCACTGTACCATAATCCTTCTTGTCGTCTTGTGCTTGCGCAACGGCGGGGCACAAGAGAAGGATGGCAAGGACGGCGAAGAAAATAATAGACATTGACGACACCAGGCGTCGGGACTGTGACCGCGTCGGGCGACGGGAGAGACGAGACATGATGGAGGAGGAAGTGTGCTGTGTCGGTGAGAGTGCTCGCGCGGTCTTATATCTTCCTCGCGTTCCGTTCGCCACGTCAACCTGTTCGAGCCGGGACCCCGGATGCCGCGTGGGCGACCTTGTGGCAGGCTTGTAGTCTCCAATAGAGAGCGTTTGTTACTGGCTTGAAGCCCCATTAGCCGGGATTACAACTGCCATCGTGATCCACATCTCCGGGGGCCTCTGCCCTGCTGGACGCCACGTCGCATCTTGCGTTCCGTTACACTGCTCCCCAAGTACTGCTACTGGCAGGAGCTGTGCATATGTTGACGCTGCACGTTCCGACATTTCTTCTGCTGTTCTGGTCGACCCCTGCTTCTGCTCCACGTAGCGTTGCTCTGTCATCTTTCTACTGGTTGCGGCAACGAGCGCACTGGTGACGGAGGTAAATAATATCCCGCCGTTCAGATCGCGCAGAGGTTGTCGCTGTATTCAAGCCCGGACTCCTTTGTGCTGAATGAGTACTAGGTCGCCAGGCCCTCGTGTTATCTCGACAAAGTACAGACCATGCGAAGGCTCACAATTGAAGTGAAGAAAGTGAGCACTTCCTGTTGGAAGACTAGCTTCGACTGTGCAACGCTTGTTGTGTCGATTGGGCTGCCCTGCTAAGGACAATATACAGAGTGGAAGGGGTTATCATTGAGAGGCACTCGGGCGTAGTGGAACAGATACTCGGCAGCATGACTGAGGAACATGGTCGAACATACATAGTCGGAATCTGGTGTAGTAGTAGTACATGCAGAAACGTACCCACACCCAATAAATACCGTTGGGAGATCAAGAGAGCAGGGAAATGATACAGCTATTACGAGTGAGAACAGACATCCTCTCAGCGTGCAGATACTTCATCGTCCGGATTGTAAGGTAACGGAGGGATCGTGATGGTGCACGGCGGAGGAATATACAGCGGCTTGCTCCTGTCCGAAGCAGCGTCGAGTTCGCTGTCATCGTCAATGTCCGTGGAGGGAGGGACGACAAGGACGAGCCGGAACGCGTCCTTGCCGTTCAGGTAGAATCGGAAGAGGCGCTTCTCTCGGATAAAACCCAGAGATTCATAGAGCGATAGAGCGGCGGAGTTGTCGAACTCCGTCTCCAGCACTACCTGCATCGCACACTGAACGATGTGCATGGTAATAAGTGGGTGTGACAGCGCACCTCTTCCACGCCGTGCGCCTTCATGACTTCAAGAGAGCGACGGACGAGTGTGGTCGCTGCCAAAAGCATGAATTTGATTTTGACTGCGAACTGGAAATTACACTGAACTCACCAATGCCACGTTTACGCCAGTCCGGTGGACCGAGCATGGCGATGTATCCTCTG
>JABYQE010000339.1:0-14580 GCA_022376435.1 Amylocystis lapponica
ACACTGGCGAGGAGGGCGACTTCGTCTTCGCGTCAGCACATCTCGACGAATCCGACGCAGACGCTGATTCCCCTCCGGGAGACGCGCGGCGTAGGCGTGCACTGACGGTGGGCTCAAGCGGTTCGTATGCGTCGCGCACAAGTGTGCAGCGCCCCACAGGCCCTCGCTGGACCAGCAGCGAGGACATCGAGCGGGGCAGGAAGCGATATCCTGGGTCGGGTCCAGGTCGGGGGGACGTGCACGTACGGAGAAGGGAAGACCCGGAAAGCAGCAGAAGACAGGCGTTCGCACTGCGTGTACAGGAGAAGCTCGCATCTGTTGCTGCCACGTCTCAGACCTGTGCGGAGATTGGAGATGAAGAGATGACACCGCGTCTCGATGTTGAACCTGATCCCAATGCGCTCGCTACGGAGGCCACTTTGGACGCCATGACGCTCCTGCCAACAGAGCGCACCGCTGCGGTTAGTGCGCAGGAAATTCACAGGCCGGGTAGATTGCCCTTGCCGAAGACGGGGGGCACATACAGCATCCCCTCTTCTCCTGAGTTCGAGGCAGACACATTCGAATACCCCGCAGAATCCATATCCGCCTATACACCCACATCATCCAAGAACTCATCCGTTGCCTGTGCTAGACCTCGCAGTTTTACAACTACTACAGTGGATGATCCTCCCCCTCGACCCCCACGTGCACGGCGTCCGACGGATGGGATATTACAGACTGGTACATCGACAAATTCTGTACAGGGGCGGATTGCAGAGCTGGAAGAACGTGTTAGAAGTGCTCAGGTGTACGTCTAGCGTCCATTTTTAGCTACGGGCACTCGTGGTTCGGAGCCGTAGTTTATAATCCTGCTTGGGTAGTCACTATAGACCACATATGCATGTAATCACGGCAATGTCGAACATCTCGGCAGCTCTGTGAATATTGTCAAGTGGTTGTAACGTTTCTTGATTTCCATTTGCAGATATGAAATATTAGCAACATAGAACCGATGTCGTCTGTAAGACGGGTATTGACGAGTTATCATGCTCATGCCAGTGGACAGCTCTGAATCTTGACATCTTGTTTGCGCGAAACAGCCGCGTATCGCCCCGCATCTCACGCAGGAGGTCTGGCCAGGTGAGAGATATGAATGGTATACGGGGTCTATGCAATGCGCTTTCCGGTACGCGGCAACAATAAACACTAGATGCAGGCACTACAATAACGGATGCGACGATCGTCCGGTGCGATGCGAGGGGAGAGGAAAGCGAGCGTGCAGCGGCATGTCATCATCACGGGTACGGCCACATGATGTTCAGCAACCACATCGCCCCCAGGCCGATGCCGATCTTCGTCTTCACCCCAGGCTTCCACTCCGTCTCGCCATACCACACCCGGAAGCCCGGCGCCGCCGACGAATTCGCCGGCCCGTCCGCAAGGCGGTCCACCCACCGGCGCTGCGCGCGCATAGGCGTGTCCGGCTCCAGCGGCACGCTGTTCCCCTGGCTGTCCTTCCGCGACTCGCCATCCGCCTGGGGCATCATGAAGATCACCTCGCCTTGCGCGGGAGGCTGTGCGGGCGGTGCAGTGCGTCTGGCGCCGGAAGGCGCTGTGCTGGCGCCGTCCGCGGTGACGGGCAGCGTCTGCGGCTTTGCGATGCCGCAGACCCATTTGGTGACCTCGCCGGTGGCCTGCGCGACGTGGTGCGAGAGGTAGACGAACGCGACGGTGGTGATGACGACGTTCGCGGGGCGCCAGCGCGTGCCGGGGAGGACGAGCAGCACGCCGTGGGTGTCGCCCGCGAGCCAGAAGTGGTATTGGATGATGAAGGTTTCGAGCGAGCACGTCCCCACAAACGCGAACACGCGCGAGGACGCAGAGCGCAGGACCGGCGTCGCGTTGCGCAGCACCACGAACGCGCCGACGGGCAGGAACGACATGTACGGGTGCCACCCGTTGTAGGCGAACTTGTCCGGCTGGGAGAGCTCGAACGCGAAGAACCACAGCAGGACGATCGCAGACGCGCCGATCGCGCCCTTGACGGCGAACGCCCATTGCGGGTGGTCGGTGAGCCTGTGCTCCCGAATCTTGATCACTGCGAGCGCGGAGAACATCCCGGAGTACACGATCCAGAGGTCGAGATTCACGCGGAACGCCCACTCTCGCGCGGACCAGTGTATCCCGCACACGCGCTCCAGGAACTGGAACGCCGTCTCCAGCAACATAGGCTCTCTCATAAACCACGTCACGAGACCCATAGAGACGAAGATTTTGGAGACAAGAAAAATGGTACGATCGTTGTACCGCGACGCTACGGCCATCGTAGCGTATATGATGAGGAACCACAGCGACACCAGGGGAGCGAAGTAGTACGAGAGGTAGTCAGTGTTCATCGTGTAGGCGAGCAGCAGGGTGAGAAGGTTCAGTCGAATCAAAATCTGCACGGAACACATCAGCACATCGCAAGAACGGGAAAAACAGAAAGTGACCTGAGCGACACGCAAAAAGCCGAAATCCGCTTTCTTGATGTAGAATGTGGTGTGTCCGTACCCTGTCATGTAGAGGTACGCCGCAACCAGCACACGGATGGGGTTGTAAATCCCAGAGATCTTTGATGCACCCAGGTAGTGGTATATCAGGATGGCGACTGGAGTCCTCAAATTTCAGTGCGCAGCAGGTTCGGAACATCCAGCCACGACATACCCTGCATCCAGCCCTTCCATTCGTCGGTCTGTTCACGGTTCAAAAACCCGAGATCCTGCTCTGCGCGCTTCACAGTCAGCAGCCCCACACCAAGACTGAGCAGACTGAGCAAGGAGAACGTCCACGAATTGAACTGTTTCTGCTCCTTCAGCCAGAAGCCAGTGCGGTCCGCAATGAATATAAGCGCCGCGGCGGCGCTGAAGACCACCGCAGGCATCTCGGCCTCTCCGATGAACGGATGGTTCGCTGTTCGTTCGCCTGCCGTCAGATGAGCGACGAGCATAGACACAGCTCTGCTGAAGCAGCTCACTTAGACGGCGCGAGAGCACCCAGCACGTAGGCCCCCACAGGATCGTGACGGCGAGCACCAGCAGATGCAGCGGCGACGGCCGCGGGTACCTCCGGCAGCACGTCTTGTCCATCGGGAACGTCTTCGGCAGCACGTCGTTGCAGTGCATGTTCAGCAGCACGCGCGCCTGCACCGCCACGAGCGCGTCGGAGAAGTGCAGCCCGTCCTCCGTCTGCGACGCGTCCAGCATGCGGTTGAAGACGAGCGGGAGCGCCACGGGCGCGGGCGCACGCGGGGCGGCAGACGCGGGCGCCGGGAAGAACGCGAACGGGTCGCGGAGGGCGGGCGGGCGGATGCGGTGCAGCAGGTCCGAGTTCATCGCGTCGATGTCTGGCGCGCGCATCGACGCTGCGCGCTCGCGTGCGAGCTTCGAGGACACGACGTCTTCGACGGGCAGCAGCACGATCGAGTCGGCGGGCGAGGCCGGCGCTTGGGAGAGGGTGTCTAGGACGCTCTCGATCTTCGCCTCCCATGCGGGCAGCCCGCCGGACTCTTCGTACCGCAGATACCAGAGCCCCGCGCCGAGCACGAGCAGCGCGGGGCGGTCCGAGGACACGACGGATGGCGAGCCTATGCTGAGGGTGGCTGGTGGGGTGATAAAATTCTGGGTATGGGAGGTATTCAGGTACGGGTCCCAGTAGAACGCGAGCGGTGTGCCGCTCGCGGAAGTGAAGAAGTAATCTGTGTGCTTGTGCTCGTCATCGGGGGGCGCAGGAGGAAGAGAGGGGTCGGTGGTGTGTGCGAACTGGAAGAAGAGCTGGCGCGTGACCGAGTCGCCGATGAACACGACGCGCTGCTTGCCCATGCATGCGGAGACATCCTTGGGCTGATACGTATATAGCATGCAGCCTGCGAGGAGCGGGGTAAGATACGTCGGTTTGCATCCAATACATGAGCTGCTGCAGCAAGCACACCTTCCGGCTGCCAGTTCTTAAACTTGTCGTCGAGCCATTGCCCCTCGGTGAGCAGAGCATCGCAGTGCAGGGGATCTGGACGATCTGCCCATTTCAAGTGAGATCCGTGCAACGCACGCGGCCTCTGATGGAAACGACATACCAAGAATGAGATAACGAACAAGCCCCAACAAGACAGCGAGCGCCAACGAGGTTAGCGCGACGTAGTGTGACCAGAGGGGATTGAGAGAAAACGAAAAGCGCCTCGGGGCCATGGTAGCGAAGAGTGTCTAGAACAAGTAGCCGAACAACGACGGCGTCGGTGCGCAGAACTTGAGTTCAGTCTGGACTCGGCATGAAACAGACAGCGTTGGGTGGTGTACACGCAGAGAGTTGCGGAGAGCTCGTGCGCGTTGTCTTACGCTTCCATGTCTTCCAGCTTGAAATGCATTCAATATCTGCTGACTAAGCACGCACAGCGTCGTGATCGACAACGCCCGCAATTTCCTGACATAGAAAGTACATCTCGCTGTGACAATGGCTGCTTCCGCGGTAAGAGCACTACATGCAAACTAACATAAATCAAGCACCCAGACATCCCAGAACTGAAGTTCCCCGCCGGCATCTACCCGCCAAGGATCTGAAGCGCGGCGCGCAGCTCTTTACGCGCCTGCTCCGCATCCTCATAATCCAGCGACGAGATCGCGAACCGGCAGTGCTTTTGCACACGCGTAATCATGACAGGCGTGAGCTCCGGCACTGGCGTTATCGTCGCTGGTTCTAGCGCAGGTGGGGACCGAATTTGCTGCGAGACGTATGGCCCATGTGTAGGCGCAGGAGGGGGGATCGGTGATGGAGGCAGGGGTGCCGATGGTGAATGTGGCGCATAAGGCGTCGGGGGAGAGATGGGAACGAACCCTGCGGGGAGGTCGGGAAGGGGAGGTGCACTCGGCTCGGGTCCGATGAAGTCTGGCACGAAACCCGCAGGCAGACCTGTCTCGGGTGCTGCAGACGGAGGAACATCTGCGTTGGAGATTACGACGTCTGGTACGGACGGGCTGCTGGGCTCTTCGGGGACGCCGTCGACAGAGGGCGAGAAACGCACGGCCTTTTTCGCGCCGTACTCGTCGTCCGCGAAGTACGTGGCTGAGCCTGGTGGGGTGGTTTCATCCTCCTCTTCTCGTCCTTCGAGCTCTTCGCCCACGAACGCTTTCCTCGTATAACTGGGGTGAGTTCCGCTGGTTGGCGGGCTGTCCTCGTCTACGGCGAAACGTCCCGGTGTACCAGGGGTCGCTGCAGTACTCCAACTTCCAGGCGTATGAGGTGCTCCACCTGGAAATAGATGTGTTCCTGCATCAAGAGATGATACACCTTGTTCGAAGAAGACCTCGTTCTGCGGTGAGGGCAGGTCCGCAAGATGAGGTGGAGGCTGTGTATCGCGCAATAATGTAGGCGGAGGTATCGTGGAAGACTCGGATGACGCGGTAGGAGCAGGCTCGAGGCCTGGACTAAGGGGAGGGGAACCGTCCGCAGGACCCGGGGTGGGCTTGCGGCCCTCACGGAATGCCTTGGCAATGTCAGCGGCTTTCCACTTTGCGTAGCGGATCTTCTCTTCATTAGGGTTGTCGGTAGACAGGTCTGGTTTGTCCTTGTCAAAGATGCGCAGCAGTTCGAGGAAATTGGCGGCGGCAAGAAACTTCTTGGCAGTCCCGCTGAGCCAAATGATGAGGTTTGGCATGGGGGGTACGACACAATGAACACACACCGAGTGGCCTCTCCCCTACGGTCCTCATTGTCAGCAAGGGCAAAGACCCTGAGTGCGAAGTTCTCGATGTAGGCACTGCTGACTGATTCATCGTCGATGGCATCGTTGGGCGAGGCGTCTTTCTTCATCTGTTCAAGGGTGCTGAGGAGATTCATAAGGAGGGCGCGAGAGGCAGTGTCCTTTGGCTTGCGAGCGATGCCGGCTTGGGCGGCGTAGTAGGCGCCTAGGGATGGGGATGTGTGAGGGAAGCTGGGAGTGCAGAGACGGGCGGTGGCGTACACCAGTAAGCCATGACAGGGTCCTTTGTGGAGAGCTCGTCTGAACGTTGAAGGTAGGGGGCGATGGGCTTGAGCTCCGGTGGACACAGCAGCAGGTTGAGGAAGCCCATGGTGGCGTTGAGCTGAGCTCGGCGACGACGAGCGGAACGACTAGAGATGTGGTCACGAGGCCCAGCTGAGAATATCCAAAGGAATTTTGCGCGCAGATGAGCGCAAGATGCAACCTTGGACCCTGAGTTCGGTCTTGACGTCACCCTCCTCCCAATCAGGCAAGTCTCCTGCCTTTCTGGGAAAGTCTTTCTGACGTAGGCGTTGACTTCGTCCCAATCCTCGCTGACGTCACTCTCTCCTGCCTATATAATGCCCAGTATGTCTGCATCTCAGTCCTCGCAACTCTCCCAGCACCCTAATCAGACATGCATTTCATCCAGCAGTTCCAGAAGGGCTACAAGCCTCCTTTCCAAGAGCAGGAAAGCGCACCGGGTCTCCAGCACAAACTCGACCCGCAGCCTCTCAACGACGTCACCGCTGACGGGAAGCCATACAAGGCCGCAGGCAAGCTTGAAGGCCTGAGCGCAATCATCACCGGCGCCGATAGTGGAATTGGGCGCAGTACCGCAATTTTATTTGGTGCGTTAGTGCCATTCCTACATGGATCTTCAAAATGTCATGCAAAATCGCAGCTTTGGAAGGCGCCGATCTCACGTTGACCTATGTGAGCAAGGAGCGCAAGGACGCAAAGGAATTCGAGAAACAACTCGCCGACAAGACGAAAAACCAGAGAAAGATACAGTTCTTGGAAATAGATTTGAAAAAGGAAGATGCGTGCAAGGAGCTCGTACAAAAGCACCTGTCGTTTCATGGAAAACTGGACTCAATGTGAGCACCTATCTTCCACGCACCTCTCCCTTCTTTTAATTTCTCCAGTGTCTTGAATCATGGCACGCAAAACACCAACTCTTATCTTCCAACCCTCTCTTCCGAACAATGGCACGACGTTTTCGACACCAATATACATTCATTCTTCTACATTTGCAAAGTTCGTACATATCGCCTTGGATTAAATCCCATGACTGACCTTCCTCGTAGGCCGCAATTCCGCATCTATCGCCAGGCTCTACCATCAACTTCAACGCGTCCATCAACATGGCCGTTGGTCATCCTCAGCTCGTTGACTATACCGCCACCAAAGGCGCCATGATTGGCTTCATGCGCGCGTTGAGTAATCAGATCCTCGGTGACAAGGGGATTAGGTGTAACGCTGTCGCCCCCGGTCCAATCTGGACGCCTCTTATGTGTGTTCCCAATTTCTGTCTTATGGTAGGGGCTCCATATTCAAAGTGTCTGAACATATTGTTTAGCCCAGCGACTATGACAAAAGAATCGCTTGAGAAGTTCGGAACGAGCGTCCCCATGGGGCGTGCAGGCCAGCCTGTGGAGGTCGCCACGGTCTTTGTCTTCCTAGCGTCGCCCGATTCGAGCTACATCGGGTAAGTGCCAGTGCCCTCGATCTTTATCATGACATGACAATGATGTGTACAGTGGTCAAATTATCCACGTTAATGGCGGCGTCGTTATCGATTAAGTTGGAGGATTCTCGTTTACAGGATACCACAAGGCAAGAATGTCACATGTAGTATTACGACCACAACCATTGTATCACCAAAGACCTTGAGATACAAACGAACAATCCATTGACCAAAGCGTCCTCGATCAGAAGGCCGAAATACATAAAAGCAGTCGGACGACCAAAGGACATCGTGAAAGGACGTGGCCGAGAAAGAAAAGGGGGCCCTGACCGGTGACCCCAATCATGGGTATGAAGGCAGGAGCTAGTCGAGGTGAAGAGTGCACCCACAAACTTATCGGACTACGAACTTGTAGAACGATTACATACTTGTTATGGACTCTCGAGCGTAGCGTCCCGTATCATAGCTGTATTCGGCAATCTTAGATAACAATGATCGTACCTTGAACTCTGCTGGCCTCGTAATAGACTCAACGATCTAGCATCCTCTCACTCTCTTCGTGTCTCGACACCGGAAAGCGCACTCCAAATCTTGATGTTTTGGCTTCATGGATTGTTGCACTGCGTCTCGCTCCAGGTATCAGATCAATGAATGGTATATAGAGTTGCCCACAGCAACAGACCCGTTCATTACATTGTGTTTTATATTCCTGAGATGGTCGGGGAAATTAAATAGGTACGTACGAAAGCTCATATCCTCTAGCCAATGCAACCATCGACTTGCGACAAGGGTGCTGACAAAAACAAAGGAGGGTAAGCAAATGTACGAGCAACAATTCAGAACATCGAAACACGTCAGAATTAGCATGGTAAAACTCATCAACACCCGTCCTTAAGACGAGATCAGGACTTGACTCTATGTTATTCATCACCCGAGAACAAAACTCAAGAGATGCTTACCATTAAAGGCCTTGAGATTTACTTTGTCGATCTACTGACCAAAGTATCAGCACGGATCGACTGCCTGGAGGTCCAGAAGGCTCGGAAATTTGGGTATATGATATACGTTCATGAGCTTCAAAGAAGCCTCGAAGTAGCGATTCATTTGTTCTCGTCACTGCAAGATATGAAAAGCCACCGTCAAACGCGTACTCACATAAAAGACTGACGGCCAAAGACCATGGAGGGAGAGCAAAGACAAGCCAAAGGGACGTGGCCACGAAAGAAAACCGTGTCGATCACGTGAATCTAGTTAGGGCAGGCGTGGCGGAGTTGGGTGTGTAGCGAACGCGGCCTTTCTGGGAAGTGGAACATCCTGCTCTCTTGCACACCGTTCAAGCGGAGGTTCTTGCAGTCAACAATGGCCAATGTTGTCACCCACCCTCACCTCCAGGTTGAATTTCATCCTGGCCCCGTTAACCACTCTCCTTCTCCCTTGGGATTTGGGTTCGGTCTCTCGGCTGCACCAATCATGTCAGGTTGGACACCTGCACCAACAAATATGCCGCAAGTTCCATGGAATCTCGCAATGAACCCTCCTGCGCATTTACGACCGACCAAGAGACGATTTGAACCAGACGAGGATGAGACGAAGTCCAAGGACGATGCCATGGAAAGGAGCCCCACCCCGGAACGACCGAAGCGTGCCGCACCGAAACGTGCACGCACCACGCCTATGGTAGCCACAGGCGGCAAGGATGAGAAGAGGAGCAAGGAGAATAAGCCTCCATCAGCGGACGATGGTGATGATGTCGACGTGGGCGTACTGCTTGGTGGGTAGTCTCTTCAAGCTCCAGTGGAGGCTGTGTTAAGCTTACTTCTCCACAGCGAGTCTACCGCCACAGTCGCTACTTCCGCTTTTGACTTCGCTGCTCGCTGCACAGCCTTCTTTGAAGTCGACTATCCTATCTCTCATCCCACGACCTGCCCTGGATACGGCTATCCAGGCGCTAGCAGGTTCCGCCAAGAAGTTACGGGACGCCTATCCCTATTCCAGTACGACCCTCGCTCTGCCTAGCGCATCTACCTCCTTTGGGTTTGGCGCCGGTGGTTTTGCCAATAGTCGGTCAAACACACCCGCTTCGCTGACTGGCTTCGGCTTTGGTCGATCGTCGCCAGGATCCTCATCTCACTCCGCTGTTCAGCCGCCCATCGGTTCTAATAATGGGGGCATGCGAGATGATTATATCCTGTCGCGTCTACGTCCACACATAGCGGAGTTCGTCTCCGCATGTTTTTCGTACCTCCCGTACTTCTCGTACCTCGCTACGACCCCAACACCCATGGCCGATTCGAAGCCTCACGCGCATTCACATGTTCATTCTCATTCATCCGCTCTGCAGTCACAACATAAGGATCGGTTCCACCCCTCGGAGACGTTCCTCTTCCTCGCAGCCCTCACCAGCCACATCCTTTCTCAACCCCCTCTTGCTCAGTCCGCGCTCAATCCCTTGATTCTTCCGCGCTTAACAGAGGAGTGGAAGGCTTGGATTGGCCACGTGGATGGGGTTGTAAGTGGGGGAGGGATGTTCGGACAGGAGACGGTACGGAGCTGGGAGCGCGCACTCGATGACTTCGCAGCGGCGAAGGGCAACGGACTGGAGGTGTTGAGGGAGATTCGGGATCAGTGGGTGTCCAAGGTTGGCTGGCTAGTCGGGAGGCAGAACATGGAGATGCAATGATGCTACTGTCTGCTGCGCCTCCTGGTAGGTTTTTTCTATCGTCGAGGTGCCCGAGATGACGCGTTGTGTTCTATTCATCTGCTGTTCCTTTGCACTTCACTCGCCCTGGTTCTGTGGCCATGATCATTATTCTGTTGTCCTCGAGTCTATGCCTAAACATTGCACTCACATTCATTTACGAACGTCACTCTCAGTTCAGTCATTCGCATTGCTTGCTTATCCTCATCTGTACATCCATTGCATCGAGTCAGGAATGTCAGCATGATTTATGTCTGGGTAGTATAGAGCCTATTCCGAATAATCTGCATGTTGTTGTCGCCGGTTCATGAATGTGATCCGGAGCGCGTTTCGGCGGACGCGCGCACGTGTCGAAATTTGACCTCGTCACCACCATTCACCGACTCGCATCCGGTCTGTCTCTCACGTCCACCAGCGTCCACGCTCTGGAGCACGATTTACAGCCCCGTACCGTGCTGGAATGTCGTGCATGCTTCATAATGCAGCTCGAATTGCGAACCTCCCCTCCGCTTCGTTCCCGTCGATTCTCCAGGTCGCCGCCGGTCGGGCGTGGGCCAGGACCCGGCCGGAATGCGCATACCACCGGGCAGCCTTATCCCAGCATACACCTGTCGTCTCAGAGAGCGTGGAACGCGATGACAGTCCCCCGACACGCTTTTGACTCGGCCTTCGTGCGTATCCAATTATTCACCACAGAGAACTGAACGTAATGCTAGGCGATTATCTAGGACGTCGCGCGCTGGTGCACAGCCCCGCAGCACGACGAAAGCACACATTGTGGTGCTGTCGACGGACACGGCTTTTCCAGAGCCACCCTTGAATCCCATCGAAAGCACCTGAAACAGGCGGACCGCTATACGAGCGAGATGCGTTATCCCCGGTGCACCGCCTCCGATTAACAAAGCCCGCGAAGATACCCCGGAAATACCGCAATGTGCGCTTTGTTAATGCGGACGACCTCGGTCCAAGGACACTTCTTTCATTGATCGAGGACTCGATCCCCTGCCACCAGTCGAGACTGATCCGCCATGGACTGAAATATCGATCGATGTCTGCATATGGCGTGCCGGTCGTGACAGTCCGTCAGGATGCCTTCTCCGCCGTTCCCATGTCTTCAGTCCCAGATCCGTTAACTCCTCGCGATCTCCACCAAAACCTGCTACATTTCTTACATTCTAGGCCGTTATTGTCACTGCGGGGTCTTCTGGCGTACCATGCGGCGTTCCCTGCGCTGCATTCCTCCTCCACCTTCAACCTGCTCATTACACTGGCGATTCGATTTGCGAGTTTCGGAACAGCAGAGTTTTTGTTGAAGAGGATGAAGGCCGAGGGTGTTGCTCCGAACCTGGACACGCACAAGTTGCGCGTGCGTTTGATGGTCCGGACGGGACAATGGGACCGTTGTTGGAAGGAGGAACGCGAGCAGGCTGAAGAACGAGGCCAGGCACTGCCTCTCACTATCTGGCTGGAATTCTTTGGGACTACGAAGCGCGGCGCCTTCCGGACACATCCACGTCGTGATGAGCAGCTGTCGGGTCGTGCAACGAAGGCGGAGGAATATCCCGAGAGACCAGTGGATGCCCGAGGACCCCGCATTACGGGTGACTTTCCGTCGACCGATGCTATTGAGGATGCCCGAAAATTTCGCCTCCTCATGGAGCATGGTCCATCCCTTACATTGCAGGAGCGTGCCAGGGTGTATCCCCGGGTTATGCACCACGTCCTCCGCGCCCTCATCCGCACGATCAACGCACTCTAGCGATGTCACTCACCGCGCAGTACTTCCAGGCTCTACCGCCGCAGTTGGACAGCGAATGGCGCAAAACATGCCTCGACATCATTCATCTGCATATGGCACCTGGGTGGAAACGCAACCTGTCTGAGCATTACGTCGTCAAGCGAACGGTACTTACGTTCTTGGGGATGCACCCTGGCTTCCGACCGACGTCGACCACGCTCTTTCCTTCTATTGCGTACACTCCGAGCGACGAAACGTTCTGCAGAACTTGGACAGGCCCTCGTGCGCAACTTCACGAGACGGTGGGGCCTCCATCTGGTGGACGATCGGGTTGGGCGGCGTCTGGCGTCATTTGCTCTCAACAGGGCAATCTACGGGTGGCACGGCACTCGAGCGATCACAAAAGTACTTCGAAGAGGCGCGGGCAGTGTGGCTCGCGGAGCAGGAGGTGAAGATTGAGGCCCGTGGCGGGGATCGCAAACGTAAACTCCGATGGTCCGACGCACTGCACTTCTCGCGACGAAGTGTAGAGGGGTGGCGATGGAGATTATTCCGTCGACGATTGTGGCGTGTGCGAAGCAAGCTGGGCTCTCGTAATAATGCTAATAAACAGTGACGCCTCGTTGTTGGAGACCTCTCAGTCGTGCGGATCGCAAGCAGGTTTCTCCATCCTCAGCAAGAACATGTGGCGCATGTCGAAGATCTGTCGCGAACAGAATCTCGAGGCGCTGCATTCGAAGATCAATTCTCGGAATCTCAGTGTCCTGCTCCAGATGCCTGCGGTCTTCCTCGAATTCGCCATTGATGTGTCCCATGCACTTGCTCGTCGGCACACAAGGCCAACAAATCCGATGCCTTTTTGTGGGCCGTCGAAGCAGCACTATCGGTCATTTTCTGCGTGGATAAACGAGCATCGTCTATGAGTATATTGCAAGATGGTGCAACTCTGGAGGTGAGGGCGTGTACGATGCTTCTGCTGACTGATATTGGTGTGTCTTATCTGAGTGGCCCGCGAACAAATGGCGGAGAGAGCGTTAAACTCTGAGGTGAGTGGCGGACTGCGCAGCAGGTCATGGGATACCGATAACCCGAAGACACGAGAAAGGAAGAACTGCGAACGGCGATATAACACCACCAGTGTTTTCGGATGAAGGCCAACCCTAGTATTATTACGAGTTCGTGGGTGTGGTATCGCGCTGAGGGTGGTCGTCGGAGTAGATTCGTTCTAGACTGATTACGGTAAGCTCATTCTATTGACTCTCTTGTACACGTTCAATTATGTTTCAACCTTCTTTGGACCATGTTGACACAATATAGAGGTGTACATTGGCACACATTGAGCTGTGTCGCGCCAACCGGCTGGTAGGACGTCTGACGCGGACGTTTGGTGTCAAGATCTGCGGCCTTGCTGCACATGCATGGACAGTGGGATTTGGACAGGATGCCAACGAACGGTGAGCCAACCAATATTACAAAGGGAGTACTTGCCCGGTCGTTGACTCAAACAAAATGCTCAGCGCGCCATGTAACATTAAAAATGATCAGAATCTAGATCCGATTATGTTTGCACAGGTGTAAGAATTGATGTGGCGGCGTCTAATCGTGCGTGTTCGTTGTGCCTGTGTACTTTTAGTTACACGCCGAGTCAGTCCTCCATTCGCAAACCCAAACCTATGGAGCCTTTGTTCGAGCACGTTATATTCCTTTCGCCTCCGTTTGACGACCCACCCGAGCCCGGTGTCTTAGCTGGCGATGGAAGGCTGTCGTCTAAATTCGGCAAGTGTCCGATACATTGCCCATATTCGAAAATTGACAGACTTGACAGACGATTCAGTTTCTCTCAGTGAATACGTGATACATGCCCGGCGAGAGGCTCACGCCCTCCTAATGGCTCATGAGATTCCAAGGTTTATCCGATCTAATAATTGACTTCGTAGATTCAGTCCGTATTCGGATCTTCCTTTCGGTTGGTGTACGTCGTACAGGTATCACCCTCGTTATGCTTCTCGTCGAGGCCGTGGTCTTCACCGCCGACTGATGCTGAGCTCTCACGAAACTTCCAATGCCGAAGGCAATCCTTGACAGGAAATTATTGCTGTGGTCGCAAGGCTGACATTGTACGAGATGGTACGTATCGAACATGCACCCTCGAATCCTACAACGCTGGCCTCGTCGTTCAAAAGCAACGGAGA
The DNA here is from genome assembly GCA_022376435.1 of Amylocystis lapponica. Classification (NCBI taxonomy): domain Eukaryota; kingdom Fungi; phylum Basidiomycota; class Agaricomycetes; order Polyporales; family Postiaceae; genus Amylocystis; species Amylocystis lapponica. The sequence goes on from JABYQE010000339.1 coordinate 14,071, forward strand.
CATCGAGACCATGTCCTGCAGCCCACTCCCGATTTTTCATTTCATCAGTATGTCCCACAAATACACCCAACCCACTCCCGAGCTTTTTCTGAGTCTAGCATGCACTTGCGTTGGGTGCGGTCCGGTGGCAGCACCTCCATGCTTGCGTACAGTGATCGCGTCTCTTCTCCTTGTCAGATTCTCACCTTCAGATTTACAGCAAAGTCGCGATCGTCGATTACAGGGGCCGTGACGTCTATTGGACCTTTGTGCAACCTACCATGACTGTGTCTGACTACCGGACAAGCACTACGGGCATCGAACCGGCCAATTTGGAGCCCAGTAGTACGTGCACATGACCGCGTCTCTCCACCATCACCAGGCTTGCTGACACATTTACTGATTTTTATCCGTTACATTCGCAGGCGCCGTGAAGAAATTCAGCGAAGTACAGCAACATGTCGCGAATTGATAAAGGCAAGATTCTTGTTGGACATTCCCTTTGGCAGGATCTCTCAGGTGGGTGCCCAC